>VDFB02231452.1:0-13188 GCA_007258455.2 Sequoia sempervirens
TTTGAGGTGTCACCTATGTATTTAATAAAGAGTATGGTACAACCTGGAAATGTCTTATGAAATATTTTTACAAGACATGCAAATGTTAGGGTTTTCTTTACTAGGGATTAAAATAAAGTGTCATATTAATTCATACCAAACGCACATCCTGTCATTTTTCATTACTTAAGGTGGTGGAGATTTATTTGGCTAAACCTTAAGTTGTACTTCCACCTTCTTCAATTATTTCTTCAGGCATACGAGTGTTCCTTTTGTGTATTGCGAGCTCATGCAGTCTAGAATTGAAAATCGTTGGCTCACCATAAGGGACACAAAGTTGGGATCCTTTAAGCTGGAGGAATTTTGGGTGCATTTGGAAAGTGACAGAAGATCTCCTATTGATGAAAAATTGTTAGAAAGTGGATTAGCTCATGTTGGGGGTTTTCCAGAAGTTGTGTTGAGCGTAGACCTAAAAGGTGCATCCACGAGAAGATATATTCCTGAAACACAGGAAATAAAAGTAGTGGACAAGACTATTGTTGCTAAAATCACTCCTAGAGTTTTTTCCCATGCACTAAAGATTCCCGAGAAAGCACCTATAAACAATATGTCTATTGCGATGGATAGTGAGTTTTTCAAAGTCAATGAGAGCTAGTGCAATAATTCTATGGCCAAAGGATGGTTGAAATTAGAGAAAAGAGGTAAGTCACAACTTCCTGCCAAACTTAAGAGAATGCATTTTAAAGGAGAAATTACAAATGTCATTTCTCTATTACATTGCATTGATGGAAATGCACAAATTGAGTCTTTTGAAGATTGGATGTGTTAGTTTATTTTGGTTACAGTCTGAGATAAGAATGTGTTCATTGATTGCGGTAAAATCATTTTCTTTCATTTGAATGAACAATTAATCAATTTTTAGAAAACTCCTACCTTCCATTTGTGTTCTTACTTTGGGACAATGATATTTTTGGCCAGGATTAAAGCCACAGGTATCCCCAAATTCTGGCATTCCTGCATATAAGTCATATCCGCAATTTACAAAGCAAGTTGGAATGGGATATTTTTTCCTTGTCAATGATGCATTCTTGATGGAAGCCATGAGGAAATTGGATGGAAACCCCGAAATGCATTTTTCTTCTAAGTCAATGTCTCTTGTATCTGAATTTGGAAGTTTCTATATCCAATTTGATAGGAGGTTTTGAGAAAGCCTCGTTAAAATTGCCTAGATATCCTGAAGATTTGCTAGTGTTCCTGAAGGTTTGTAAGCAGATGGTTGTGGTGAATGTGAAGTACATGAATATGTGGAAGTAGGGATATAATTTCCTGTTGAAAAATCCATATTTTACATGTAAAAATAATCAGATGGTCAAAGGTACTGAAGAAGTTCTTAAAGAGTATAATATCCAACATTTATTCATGTGAGCTAATTTTGACAGCAAGGGTTTCCAGAGGTAGAATTTATATGGAGGAAGTTCATATCAACATCAGCCTTCTATTAAGGATTTTTGGGAAGAATGTGCTAATGAAAATTAAGTCTTCAAAAGGGATTATATGAGGTTAAACCTCAAACAAATTATACAAGATTTTGGTTTTTCTTTTTAAATTCCCAAAGGTGCAGTTGAAGATTCAGTGGTCGTTGACCCCAAATATGAAAAACCATCTGATAAATCTCATCCTAAGGTTGAATTTGGTAAAAATTAAGTCTCCAATATGAATGTATGAGCTACTCTAGTATTGAAAAGAACTTAGGACTAGCTAGAAGGAAAATGGCGACAGGTTGTAGGTTCTACTCAAGAACCAAAATCATGCAAGAGAAATGAATAGGGGTCCACTCAGGTAGTCGCAGTGGGTACATCATCTAGAAGAATGGTTACTAGGTCTTCTCGTGCAAATTCACAGTTTGGAGGTGATGGTGATAAGACTAAAGAGATGGCTAAATTGAATTCAGTATGCAAATAGGATAGCCCATCTATTCCTACTCTGCAAAGAAGGCCAGTCAAACTAAACCCGCGCCTGAAGATTTTGATGCTATTTTTAAGCAAATTGTTGAAGACAATACTTTTCCCCCTTTGTCTAAAGTACTCTCTTCCCTAGTGGAAAATATACCCATCACTCCCAGTGAGTCTAGAAAAATTTCTCTAGGAAATAAGGATTTTGTTTTGATAGAAGCCTCCCCAATATGGCTAAAGAAAGTAGTAGAGAAAAATAGGAAGTACATTCCTACAACAACAGTAGGTCGAGAAGGATCAGACCAGTCTCTATGTGCTCTCACAAGAAATAAAAGAGTTGATTTCCATGGATCAGATGAAATTAATTAATGAACAAATTGTAAATGATCCAAAGCAGTTAGATCCTTCATGGCCCGATTCATTGGAGTAGAAATTGAACATTTATTGCAACCTAGTAAAGGAGATTTCTATAGTACTTGAAAGGTACCTAGACATGCTAGTGGAGATTAAAGGAAATTGTCATGACTTAAAAGTAGAGATAACTAATGAGTTTGATGAGAAGATTCTAGATTCAAAGGATATTTTTCTGAAATTCAAAGAAATATTTAACAAGGAGATGGCAGATCCTGCCACCATGACTAAAGAATATTTCTTGAAGCTCAGTAGGTTACAAGTTTATCTCAGTTCCTTTAAAGTTGAGGCAAGCAGGAGGACTAATACTCTAAATGAATCTAAAGCAGCTCTAACTAAAGTAAGAACTGGATTACAGATTATCGGGACCCCAGGAAGCAAAGAATTACATGCTATTATTTCCAAGTACAGAGATTACAAATCCAGGATGAAGGCACAAGAAAATGATTCATAGTTATTTTTAGTATTTCATGATACTTTCTTTTAATTTGGCTATTTTAAGTTAAGACTTATTTTAATTATTTGGTGTGGTTACTTTCAAGAAACTATTACCAAATATAATTACTTATGCTTTAAATATGGGTTAGACTGATATGCTTCAGATCTTTTGGGAAAACTTTGATTTACTCATTAGAGAAAAACTCTATTATTTTGAAATACGACTTTCTATGATTTTAATATAGAAGACAATGGTGGAGTTTATGCATTCGTAATCTTTGAATTATGGTGTATGAATCTGTTTTGCTTATGTTGAATACTCTGCCAGTGTTTGATCTGTTATTGGAATGATAGATATTTTTATTAGTTGCATCACTATGGTATCATTTATCTTTGAGTGGGGATTCATCTGCACGGTATTATTTGATTTAATTTCAATCATGAAGTGTTTTCTAGTTTTATCATATGAAGTTGTTTAATACCTTTAAAGCTTTCTGGTTAAAAGCCCTTTCCTTTATTTTATTTTTGGTTAAAAGCAACATGACTTCAAAATTATTCATTGAATACCAAATAAAGGTAGTTGCCACCTTTTAAAACAAGTAGAGAATCTTTCTGAAAATCATATTATTACAAATTCAACTTTGGTTACATTTGTCACCTTAGTGGGCATAAGAATATAGAGTTAGGTGATAAATTTGTCAACCAAGAGCTTAAAGACCCTTCAACTAACCAAGACTCATCCATAAAAATTATTTCTCCTATTTCCTAAAAAAGGCCAAGAGAGAACCAAGCAAGTCTGAATCTACCTCCTAAGCAAATTTATAAAGCCAAAGAGAAAGTAGTTGACCAACCTTCCATGGCTTCTTCCGTTCTTCCCTCAAAAGAAGAAAAGGAACCTATGCTTGAAAAACCTGCTCCTACACAAATGCAACTTGAAAATCGTAATAAAAAATAGAAATGCTAGAGAGCGTAGGCATAGACACCATGCTATTGCTTGAAAGATGAACACAAAGAACAACATAGAAAATCAAAATCTGAATTTGAAAAAAGCAATAAACAATGAGCCTCCTCCATTAGTACCAGAACCATGAACCCCTATGTCTCCAACACAACAATTACCAACACCTTCTATGGATATTATCATTCATCCTCATGTTGTGGTTAACTTGGATGACAATGAAGAAACTGCTTAAATTGAAGAGGAAGTGCATAATGAGTTGCATTTGTTATTTTCCTCTACTATGAGCTTAGATGATAACAACCATGATGATCCTCCTAAACTGATTGATTCACCACATGTTTAACTTGGTGACTCTCCTAGTACAACACTTGACATGATCCCTCTCGCTAGTGATCTGCATTGTGTATATGCTAAACAAGACTAGGATGCAGATGACCTTCTAGATGGTTGACTCACATGTGTTTTACTAGTCTTTCTACTTTCCTTTTTTCTTTCTTTTTGGTTGATTGCATGTGTGTAATCTGATCCCCCGTGATGTCATATTTTATTTTTCCTCTCTATGTGCATTCCTCTATTTGTACCTTCATTCTTCCATATGTCATAAGATTTTTTCATTTTCATTAGTCTTGACCTTTCATTTTCATTTATCTTTTCATTTTTGTCTTGTGTTTTCCTTTTGGATATGTTGCAAGGCATCAACACACCCTATGTCTCTTCCATCTTGACCCAAAAGATTTTTCCTAATCTTTTCTTTATCTTTTCATTTTTGTCTTGTGTTTTCCTTTTGGGGATGACACAAGGCGTTAAGACACACTATGTCTCTTCCATGTTGACCCAAAATATTTTTCATTTTCTTTTCCTTTCATTTTTGTCTTGTTTTTTCCTTTTAGGGATGATGCAAGGCGTCAAGACACCCTATGTCTCTTCCTTGTTGACCCAAAAGGTTTTTCTTTATTTTTGCTCTCTTTGTGTCATTCTTCCAGTTCTATGTGTATTTGGGGAATGATGACAGTTCTGAGCTCTCTAATATCATTGTAATAAGAACATACTGACCTCAAATCCATAGATCCCTTGTGTGTTTCTGGGGGGCAACCCTCTTTTTCTTTTTCTTTTCCATGTTTTGGCTACTTTAAAGTAATTTCTCATACAATGATGTTTAGCAATTTCTTTAAAGTGGGGGCATACATTGGCATTATTTCAGCATTGTTTTTGTATTTGTTTCCATGTTCCTTGATGTGATTTTCTTACTTCATGCAACATTTTCTTCTCTTTATGGTGACATTGGGAATAATTTCCTTCAAGAGCTTGATCTATCTTAGCATATTACATTCCTCTTAATGGTAATGCAACACATTGCATTCCCTAAGTTGTGAATCTTTTATCCTTCGATTGGTCATCTCTTGAAGACATTAGGAACAATGTCCCCTAAGATTAATACCTTACATGAACTAAGAAAAATCCCTTTGAACATCCCTGGGTGATCCCGCAATAGTGGTTTACAATTTTTGGCCAAACTGGACACTAAAATAGTTTTCTTCTAACTAAATATTTACTTTCAGGCAACTAGAGGTTTCGTGACATTTTTTTTGTAGATTCTAAATATATTTTTTCAAAATTTTTGGAATCAGTTAGCAAAAGATCTCTTTTTCCATCTCCCTCGAGAAAACTAGTATATTTGAAAACAACATTTTTAAGGAGTGACACTCACTAAGTATAGCGATATAACATTTTTTCCATGAAGGATAAAATTATAATTATTTGAATTTAGATTTGTAGCTCAATAGATCTAGTGCTTCCATGGTTAGATAGTGTTTTTATTGAATATTTTTTCCTTAATCAAGTTTGAAGTCAAACCAATTACAATTCAAACATAGCCAGACCGTATAATGCGTAACTTTTTTTGTATGTATCGAAATTCAATTTTTATTTATTTTTCAATCAAGGACTTCAATATTTGGTGCACTCATATTTTTCAATTTTTTTTTTATATTCTTCTATTTTTCCACACGTGTAGAATAGAGAGCTTCATTTTTGGTGAAAAACCTATGTTTAATAAAACTAAAAAAACAAATAGATAATAAAACCAAAACATATTAAAATTATTGTTGTTGGATAGCTCATTCTGAGGACTACCTAATTCCAACTGGGTTCGTGAAGTATCCTCCATTTTCAGCCTCAACCTGAGCTTCAAAGGGAAAAAAATTCTAGTTTTTTTTTTTGCCAAAGAGCAGGGAGGTGGGAAAATGGGGGTTCGCTCGAATGAGGGGGGGTCGAGCAAACCCCTAGGGGTTTGAGCAAACTAGGGTTCATTCGAACCCCCTTTAAAAAAGGGGTTTGCACGTGCTTTTTGGTGGGATGCATTTAATGGGTTCGAGCGAATCCTCTTTTGGTTCATTCGAACCAATGAGTTCGTTCGAACCCCAAGAATGATTTTTTTTGGCATGGAGTCATTTTTTGTTATTTTTCCTTCCTCATTTGAATTGCAAACCACTTTTGTGGGTTTACCCCCTCTCTCTTGTTGCATTTCTTTTTTGTACCTTATTAAAGTCATGGATGTATGGATTTGATATGATTCCTCGAGGCTCACCTAGTGAGCAACTAGCTTCACTAGCCCTTGTGAGTGTTAATTTCCTTTTTGTACCTTATTAAATTCATGGAGGTATGGAATTGATATGTTCCCTTGGGGCTCACCTAGTGAACAACTAGCTTCACTAGCCCTTAACAGCATGTGTTTTTGTACCTTATTAAATTCATGGAGGTATGAGTTTGATATGGCTCCTTTGGGCTCACCTAGTGAACAACTAGCTTCATTAGCCCTTGTGAGTGTGCATTTTTGTACCTTATTAAAGTCATGGAGGTATGGTTCTGATATGGCCCCTTTGGCCTCACCTAGTGAACACCTAGCTTCACTAGCCCTTATGAGCATGCATTTTTTTCTTTTTGTCCTTATCATAGTCATGGGGTTATTACGTTGATATGGACCTCTTGGGGCTCACCTAGGGGACAACTAGCTTCACTAGCCCTTATGAGCATGTGTTTTATTTGCATAGTGGATAACATGTTCCACTTGTAAACCTTTTTGGACAAACAACCTACACCCGATCCACAGCGCATTAGACGACCACTTGAAGCTTGATCTGTTGTATTTTTTCTTTTGCTTCTTTTTCCTTTTCCAATATTTGATGGTGTATGTTTGTGTTTTGGTCATGGCTTCATATTTCATCCACAAGAGTGTTCCTTTGTGCCTATGTTGGTTTTTCATAGGATCTTGATCTTGGGGGCTTGGCCACCTTCTTGGTTATTGTCATCCTATCTTACTATCATCCATACATTTGAACCCCTCTTGATTGTGTGGTTGACTAGTTTAGTGTGAGCTTGAAGCAAGTTCATCCTCTCACTAAAGTGGGGACTAAATTTAGTTTAGGAAAATGAATACCCTTGCATTTTCACAATTTTTTGGGCCCACCTTGCTTTTTTTATCCTTCTTTATGCCTTAATTGGTCCTATTCTGCATCCACGAGCCTAATAAATTATATCTTTTTATGGCTAATCCTGAAAAAAATGAAAGGCTAAATGATAATTTAATGATTATGTTTGTGTGTCCCTAATTTTTGGACTGTGACTAAAATACCACCTAGGGCATCTTTGTCCTCCAAAGGTCTTGGGACCCTCTTTTCAAATGCACCTTAAATGGGCCCCTTTTTTGTGTCTATGCTCTAGGTTTCATGCCTCGGTACTAAGATGCCACCTAAGGCATCTTAGTCCCCCTTAAGTTATTTTTGGTATTCAATTTCAAATCTTGGTGGGATTTAGCCTCCTTTAATTAATGAATTCATAGTTCGGTTTGGTGTGATGTAATTTTGAAATATTGAGCATAAATAAGTATAAATACAAGGTTCTTTCACTCATTTTCTCCTAACAAGCAATCTAAGCATCCAAGCATTCAAGTATTCAAGAGAGCAATTAAGAGCAATTCATCAAGAATTTGGAGCCATCATCAATATTCAAGCATCATGTCAAAGATATTCTTGCATCATGTGTGTTTTTGAGCTAACATTTGTGATGTAGGATTTTCATTCAAGCAAGCAATTCAAGTCAAGATCTCTCAAGCACAATTTCAATTCAATATCTACATCCAAGCTAGCCATTTCATACAAGTTTTCATATTTCATAACAAGGTTTTGGTGAGTTACAACATAGCACTTTGTTCATTCATCATTTCCCTTCATTATTCTATTTCATTCCATTGTTTAATTACAAAAAGGGGTTTGTCCAAGGCAAACCCCCATTTACTAATAATCAACAAGTTTTTCCTCTCTTACATGTCTATGTTTGCAGATTTAGGTTGAAGACTTGAAGATCATTTGAAGTGAAAAGTTGCAAAGTTGCATTGAAAAGTTGACATCTTCATGGAAACTCACCTACAAGCCAGATTTGGAATTTTTGGGACCTAAGATCTGAGAAGAAGGAAGTGCAAACATTGAGCCTCAAGATCACAATTAAAGATTTTAGAAATTCAAGATAGGACTAAGTCAGTAGTAAGTGCGTCTTAGTCCTCCCAAGGGTATTGTACAAAGATTCTTTTAGATTATATTTTGACATCTGAATATTATGCATCTATCCTAAAAAATAGTAGCGGGACTAAGACAACTGTAAGGGAATCTTTGTTCTCCCTAGCATATTTTGACAACATTTTTGCATTTCTAGAATCCTCATTACATTTCCAAACTTCCCAGGTACATATACCCTAACTTGTTGTTACTTAATTTTGTCATTTACATTCATTATTTGGCTTGCATTACTAGGTTTTGTGAGTTGAATGTTAAGTTGTCTTTGCCAATATTTTTCTTGGTGGTGAACCCTTAAGAGCCCTAATTATCACTCCAAGCTTACAAAGGGATGGAGTAGGGGCCATTTCCCACATCAAAATGGCAGCAATTCCCCCATGGGATTGAGAGCTTGTTTGCATTAGCTAGGATTTAATAGCTTTCTTAATGTGTTCTTCATTCTATTTCTTATTTTGTGTATTTCAAATGAATTCTATGGGGAATGTTGATTTAACTTGCAGCATAATGGAATAATTGTGTGATTGTTCTTTGTGTTTGTATAGGTCTAACATCACCATTCACATTTTAGCACTAGAGTAGAGATTGAAACATTCAAAATTAACATGTTTTTGGTCAAATTCCCACTGGCCACTATGTTTTTATTTTTCGAGGTCAAATGGCATTGCTAGAAATTACAACATGTCGTAGTCTGTTTTTTCCAAAGCGGCTTGCTAGTTTCACCATATCGCCCTCAAAACCTCAAATAGTGCCACTTTTGTTCCAGCATTGTTGTTTGGACCCAAATAGCATTGTTGCCTTTGTGTTTTCAAAGGGCACCGGCAACTCTTGCTTTTTCGCTCAATCTTAAGAATGGGTCATATCTTGAGTCTTTTTGAAGCTTCTTTTTAAATGGGGTATAATTTGATAAAGTTATCCAATGGTGTATGTGTTTATGTGAGTAGGGTGGTACTTGTTTCCGCGTAATGTCAAATCAAAATGAAACTCGGTCTAAATTTTAGGGTTTTTATGCTTAATCATTTATCTAACCCTCATATCTTCTTGTTTCTTGATTTCATCTAACATTTGGAGCTTGTATTGAAGGTTTTAAAGGATAATGGAACATGTAAATGAAAGAAAAAGCATTACCACATGATTGTAACAAGTGTTTTTAAACACTTTGGGAGCAATTATAATCCCATTCTTAAGGCTTTGTTATCTTCAAGTTTTAGGACTCAATAATTTTCATTTGGGCTTAAAAAGAACAATCAAAGGGATTAAAAATAACCTTAGGAAACTTACTACATTTTCTTTTGGGCTTAACAATTGAACAAGCAAGCTTCACATTTCAATCTCAGTGCTTAAAAAGAACCCATTCTTGCTTTGAAGGGTAAAATGAACATGTGTCCTTTTTGTTTTGTAATCTTTTACACAAATTAATCTCATTTAAAAGGGCGTATGCACTTCTCTCATGCTTCACGATGATCTTGAGAATCAAAAGTCCTTTTGGTGACATTAAGTTCTATAAGTGATTTCCTCCACACTTTAATTTGGATTCTTAAAATTCAACAAAATCTTGCGAATGTGAGTGGAGTATATCATGTGTGTTCTCTCTTTGTTCACTAAACAAAGATTGATCAAACTACGGATGTGCTTGCTCACTTTTGATTATCATTAGAGGGCCTACCTGGTGGGAAAAAGTACTCACCCCAGGGAATGACCCAATTGAAAACATGCTAAAGCCAAGCGACTTCCACCCAGTATATAAGTGTGGGTACATGACGAAAGTTCAAGTATCACAAGGATTTTTCTAACAAGAAGCGCATCAATGGTCTCTTGCCATATGGATGATCCCCCAAAAATGGACTTCCTATACTAGAACCTTTTGTTTAGAAGCCCAAATCCTTATCTATTTGTTGGTGCAAGAACGATCATTCTAAAGTTGTCCCACATTCTTTACGGTTCTTAGTAGAGATGAGAATTATGCCATAGGAGTTTCATGGGTATTGATGCTTGGCTGACCTGAGAAGTGTGTCATGGACGGGAGCCAGTGTGTTCAAGCATCTAATCATCTGCTAAGAGTAGGCATAGCTGGATTTATCCAAGTGGGAACTCAATAAATATTGTCTCATTTTATCCTAGGATTGTGCATCATTTTGGAATCAAAACACTTTGCTTGGATCTAGAACATTGGAAAAAAAACATTCAATATGATCATCAAATTTTAAACGCTTTAGTAGAAGGAAATACCTTTGAAATAATCCAAGTGCTACTACTTGTCCCTTGGGATTTCATCCTTGGAGGCTTCTAAGTATTTGGGCTTATTTCTCAATTTTCCCTCTAAAGTCAACATTAGGGAACTATTGCCTTGATTCTCTTGATTTCCACATAATGGACCTTGTGGGATGAAAACAAAATTGAGACATAAACATTATGTTTTAAAAACTAAGCAAAACGTGTGGATGTGGTAAAAATAAAGCCATTAACCAAGATTAAATCAATTGAACCCCATACATGTGCTTGATATCTTTTGTCTTATGGTCTTCCAAGCAAAACATTGGTCTTTTGGTTTGAACTACTCATAGGTTAAAACATGTTCTTCAAAACCTTGGTCTTGCAAACAAGTCCCTCTTAGGTTCATTTAAGATCAAAACACCCAATCATTTCATCCATCTCAAACATCAATCAAATCCCATCTCACAAACAACTTTTGAACCATTAGAAAAATCATTCATACTAGACTTTTGGAAAATCCTTTAAAACAAAGCAAAATCATCCTGTTTAACTAGGTGTGTGTGGATGGATCCTTCGTCATACACCTAGTTAAATTATCATCCATGTGGACAAGTTTATTCCAAGATAACATACAACATCTTGGGGTTTATAATTCCATTATCCAAATCAAATCAAATCCAATCCAGAATCAAAAATCCTAAAGTCCTAAAGTCTAGTATCCCTCCAAAGTTCCTAAAAGCTCAACAACCATATCATTCACCCCTTCCATCCTTCATCTCATCATTGATCCTAAATCCCTTAGAGGTCAAAGAGGTCAAAACACAAGAAAAAAATGGAATATAAAGTTGATTCATACATCATGAGTGGTCTAAATCGACCAAACAAATCAAATCATTACAATGGAAATTGATTATCAAAACTCACATTTATACAATCCATACATGGGATCGCTATCTCCTACAAACCTCAATGGTACAACAAATGTGAGAATGCCCAATCTAAATTTTGGAACACCTTTCCCTATGGTATATTTAAATCAAAGTCCAAACCTACAAATCTATCAACCAAACAATCAATGAATGAGTCTACAACAAAACAACATTATCCCACCAAATCCATACATGCCAAATGTGAATATACCAAGTGCAACTTTACCAAACATGAATATTTCAAATACACACTTGATAAAAATTGGGATAGATATGTTTGAAAATCATACAAATGTTGTTCAAAGTCTAAACAATATGTTAACAACTCCATGTGTTTATCCAAGACAAGGTAACACCATGCAAAATCAAAGTTACCTAAATCAAGACAATATGATTCCCAACCACAACAACGTTCAATTTCCACCTATGATGCAAAATCTAAACCTTATCCAAAATCATAACATTGTTCAACATTAGTTTTTCCATGATTCCATACAAACACCACAAGTATACATTCCAAATCTACTTGAACAAAAACCAAATCAACTATATCAAGGGTGTCAAGATCAAATTTTGCGAGATCAAATTGCTACACTTACCAAAATAGTTGATTCATTGCACCGAGAGACATCTCCACCCCAAAATCAATACACTCTTCCATTGGTTAAACCATGTCATCAAAGCACTAAGTTGTGTCCACAACCACATCAAGAACAATATCTCCAATGTCAAGAAGTTGGATATCAAGATCAATAACATCAACAACATTCCCAATCCCCACATCTCAAAGATCAATCACCACATCTCCAAAGTCAATCACCACAAGGTGAATTTAAAGTACAAATCTCACAAGATAACAAAAAAAAATACACACCACTTGGGGGACCAATTGAATCGATCATGCAAATATTGGTACAAGAAAATCTCATCAAAATCCCCTTTTATGAAAATTATCAAGAGCCTCAAGTTAAACCACTAGGGTATAATGAGAAGCACCTTTGTAATTTTCACAAAATAAAGGGACACACAACATCAAATTTCATTTGACTGAAAAATATCATCCAAGACCTTATTGATCAAAAAATAATAACTATTGGGGACAATGATGAAGATTCAACCACTAGCAATAACATTAACAATCTTTCTACCACAATTGTTGAAAACAATTATCAAGATCTATCTATCAATGAGTACCTTGAAGATGTTTCCACCTCATCCAATGATCAACTCAACATACATCAATAGTCACTCTTTAGTCACGATCAAAACCCCTCAACAATATCCAACAATGATCTATTCAAAGGAGTGTTAACATTATTTGATCCTATGATAGGAAATCCTTCCACCAATAATCATGTTTAAAATGTCTCTACATCACCTAATGAGTTAGAGGACATATCTCAAGAATTTATTCCAAAGCATGATCAACATATTTGACCAAATTCTAGCAATGGTCCTTTCTAAGACATATTGACATCCTTTGACCTCATGGTTATAGATATTAAAGGAATCCTCAACTTAACATTTGATCCAAATTCACTCAAAGATCAAGAGGATATTGAGCTGCTTCCTATGCCTAATGAAGATATCCAAGAACCCTTTATAAGCAATCCATCCTTTGAAACTGACCCATGTCAAGAACTTGATCCAAAGCATGTCAAAAACAATTCCAAAATTAATCAAGATCAAGAATTCATATCTCCAAAATACTATAATGATCTAATGGACACTCTCCTATC
>VDFB02231453.1:0-44465 GCA_007258455.2 Sequoia sempervirens
GCTAAGAGTTTCAAATGAATCAAGTGAAAATTCCATTGTAAAAAACTTGATGAGTGCATACGAGAGCGTGGGTTCTACCTCATGCACGAAGGATAGCTGTGCCACAAGACATGTGATGACAACAACAATGTTAAGTAGTAAAACAAGGAACAAGGTGAAACTTAAAAATACTAGTAATTCTTTAAAAATAAGTAGATCATCTCTAATGAGAGCCAAAGGAAGGCGTGAAATATTGGAGGATCCAAATAGCAATGAGTTATGGGCATTCTCTGGTAGAGTTCCACATAAAGATAAAAGAATTCCTCAAGGCTTGAGATCTTTAATAGTAGATTATTGGAAGAATAACACAAGGACTTCTCATAATCAAAGAGATGTTGTAAGAAGGAGAATTGGTATTAAAATCCATGAGCCACATCCAAAGCATTATTTGGATACCACTCAAACCCATTTTTTTGTTGATTTTGTACAAAATTTTCTTGAAATTAAAATATGTCAAAGGTATTTTGAAATGCTAAAGCCTTTTTATGTCAAAATAAATCACACACGCACTACTTTTTGTTGTAGAGTACATATTGATTTTTCTAACCATTATGATGTTTATCGACGTATATGTGTAGATATGCATACTGGAAATGTTTTGCAGGAATGTAACATAAGGCCTCCACCTAAATCCTCAAGGGAATTCTTATCTTCCATTTTATGTGAAAGAGAGGATGGTCAAATTTTTTACAAGTCATGTTTGGATGGAACATGAGATCATTGTGGTGGCATGCAACATTTTCCAATTTTCCAACACATGGCTAGTACACACAATTGGAGAAAAAAATTTCAAATTTGTAAAATACAAGATAGTGGCCTACAGTCTAAAAGATGGGAAAGAAGTAAAGAAGTGTGAATTGGTCAGTGATAAGATTCCAGTATATCAGTTTATGGGAATTTTTTGTGATCAGGTGGTGTATGAGTATACAAGGAATACACATAGAGCTCAATGGTTGGACTCACTATTTAAGTTATGCAAGGACATGTTTCCACTTCACAATATCATTTCAGTTGTCAACTTTGCGGAGAACTACACACTACAGCCACAAAACGAGGTGCAATCACAATACCTCCCTTTCATTGCATCACAATGGACCTTATTCATTGATAGTTGTGGACCTCCCTTTCATTGCATCACAAAGGACCTTATTCATGACCAAAAACATTAAGACACCCTAAGCACTAACTGGTGCAGGGGAACCAAGAGCATTTTATGCAAGTGCTGACAATTGAGGTATTTTGGTTGTTTAGGGGTATTTGAGTCTTTTTGTTCAAAAAATAAGGTCATTTAGACCATTTTATGATGTAAGGAGTCCTTTTATAGGTCTTTAGGTGGTTGGAAGGTCTAAGTTGCAAAATATTGCAAAATTGTGTTAAAGTTGTCAAAATTTCAACTTATTGTAAAATGGTGGAAGTTCAAGAGTCATCTTGTTGTAGTTCATGGGGAAAGTAGTTGGATGTTGTTCAGTCATGTTTAGGAATGGTCCTCTTTCACACCCAAATGCGTCGAATCGCTCCGAGCTATGTTCAACGTGCTGAATCCCTTAAGAGTTTGAAGTGCAAAATGGCTGCAAACTTCAACATGACGTTACTTGGACACCGTGACACTTAGAAACTTCTCGTCTAATCCTATGGGATCGAGTTGATCCCCTCTACAATAACCTCTCTCTGTTTTTGCTATCTCGTAGGCGTTTTCTTGTGGTGGTGAAATTTTGCTTGGGGAAAAAGTTGTCAAATGCAAGTAGTGCAAAGTTGCAAAGTGGTCAACTTTCATTCTACAACTCATGTGACCAAAATAATTGTTCCAATGTGTCTAAGTGGGTACGTTTACACTAGGCATGGTCCTCTTTCACACCCAAACGTGCTGAATCACTTTGAGCTATGTTCAACCGACTGAATCCCTTAAGAGTCTGAAGTGCAAAATGGATGCAAACTTCAACATGATGTTACTCAGACACCGTGATGCTTAGAAACTTCTTGTCTAAGAATATGGGATCATGTTGAGCCAGTCTAAAATAACCTCTCTCAATTTTTTTTGCCTCAAAGGAATTATCCTATGGTGGCAAGATTTCGCTTGGAGAAAAATTTGTCAAATACAAGTAGTGCAAAGTTGCAAAGTGGTGCAACTTTTGTTCTGTAGCTCATGTGACCAAAATAACTATTCCAATGCATTTGAGTGGGTACATTTATGCTAGGCATGGTATTTTTTCATAGCCAAACACGATGAATCGCTTCGAACTATGTTCAACCAGTTGAATCCCTTAAGAGTCTGAAGTGCAAAATGGTTGCAAAGTTTAGAATGACGTTACTCAAACACCATGATGCTTACAAACTTCTCATCTAAGCCTATGGGATCATGTTGAGACCCTCTATAATAAACTCTCTTATTTTTTGCTATCTTGGAGGTATTTTACTGTGGTGGTGAGATTTCGCTTGGGGAAAAAGTTGTCAAATGCAAGTAGTGCAATGTTGCAAAGTGGTGCAATTTTTGTTCTGTAGCTCATGTGACCAAAATAACTATTCCAACATGTCTGAGTGGGTATGTTTATGCTAGGCATGGTCCTCTTTTGCACCCAAACGTGCCGAATTGCTCCAAGCTACGTTCAACCGGTTGAATCCCTTAAGAGTCTGAAGTTCAAAATGGCTGCAAACTTCAGCATGACGTTACTCAGACACCGTGATGCTTAGAAAATTCTCATCTAAGCCTATGGGATCATGTTGAGCCCCTCCATAATAACCTCTCTCATTCTTTTCTATCTCAGAGGCATTTTCCTATGGTGGCAAGATTTCGCTTGGGGAAACAGTTGTCAAATGTAAGTAGTGCAAAGTTGCAAAGTGGTGCAACTTTAGTTATGCAAATTGTGTGACCAAAATAACTATTCCAACACTTTGTAGTGGGTAAGTTTACAATAGAAATGGTGCTCTTTCACACCCAAACATGCCGAATAACTCCGAGCTACATTTAACTGACTGAATCCCTTAAGAGTCCTATGTGCAAAATGGCTGCAAATTTCAACATGATGTTACTCAGACACCGTGATGCTTAGAAAATTCTCGTCTAAGCCTATGGGATTGTGTTGGGCTCATCTACAATAAATTCTCACAATTTTTTCTATCTCAGAGGTTTTTTCTTGGGGTGGCAAAATTTTGCTTGGGGAAAAAGTTGTCAAATGAAAGTAGTGCAAAGTTGCAAAGTCGTGCAACTTTCGTTCTGCAACTAGTGTGACCAAAATAACTGTTCCAACACATCTGAGTGGGTACGTTTATGCTAGGAATAGTCCTCTTTCACACCCAAATACACTGAATCACTTTGAGTTATGTTCAACCGGTTGAATCCCTTAAGAGTCCAAAGTGCAAAATAGTTGCAAATTTTAACATGACGTTAGTAGGACACCATGGTGCTTGGAAACTTCTCATCTAAGCCTATGGGATTGTGTTGTTCCTCTCTACAATAATCTCTCTCGGTTTTCACTATTTTAGAGGCATTTTCCTGTGGTGGCAAGATTTCACTTGGGGAAAAAACTATCAAATGCAAGTAGTGCAAAGTTGCAAAGTGGTGCAACTTTCGTGATGCAACTCATGTGACCAAGCTAACTATTAAAATGTGTCCAAGTGGGTACGTTTATGCTAGGCATGGTCCCCTTTTGCACCCAACCACACCGAATCGCTATGAGCTACGTTCAACCGACTAAATCCTTTAAGAGTCTAAAGTGCAAAATGGATTTAAACTTCAACATGACTTTACTCAGACACCGTGATGCTTAGAAACTTCTCGTCTGAGCCAATGGGATCATGTTGTGCCCCTCTACAATAAAATTTCTTGGTTTTTCTATCACGGAGGCATTTTCCTGTGGTGGCGAGATTTCGCTTGGGGAAAAAGTTGTCAAATGCAAGTAGTACAAAGTTGCAAAGTGGTACAACTTTCGTTCTGCAACTTGTGTGACCAAAATAACTATTCCAATGCATCTAAGTGGGTATGTTTACAATAGTAATGGTCCTCTTTTTCACCCAAATGTTCCGAATCACTTTGAGCTATGTTCAACCAACTGAATCCCTTAAGAGTCTGAAGTGCAAAATGGCTGCAAACTTCAACATGACATTACTCAGACACCGTGATGCTTAGAAACTTCTTTTCTAAGCCTATGGGATCATGTTGTTCCCTTCTACAATAACCTCTCTCGGTTTTTTCTATCTTGTAGGCATTTTCCTATGGTGGTGAGATTTTGCTTAGGGAAAAAGTTGTCAAATGTATGTAGTGCAAAGTTGCAAAGTGGTGCAACTTTCATTCTGGAACTCGTGTGACCAGACTAATTGTTCCAACACATCCAAGTGTGTGTGTTTATGCTAGGAATGATCCTCTTTCACACCCAAACGTGCCGAATCACTTTGAGCTATGTTCAACCGGCTGAATCCCTTAAGAGTCTAAAGTGCAAAATGGCTCCAAACTTTAGTATGACGTTACTCGAACATCGTGATGCTTAGAAAATTTTCATATGATCCTATGGGATCATGTTGTGCCCCTCTACAATAATCTCTCTCATTTTTTTCTATCTCAGAGGCATTTTCCTGTGGTGGCGAGATTTTGCTTGGGGAAAAAGTTGTCAAATGCAAGTAGTGTAAAGTTGCAAAGTGGTGCAACTTTCGTTCTGCAACTCATGTGACCAAACTAACTATTCCAACACTTTTGAGTGGGTACGTTCACACTAGGAATTGTCCTCTTTCACACCCAAACGTGTTGAATCACTCTGAGCTACGTTCAATTGGTTGAATCTCTTAAGAGTCTGAAGTGCAAAATGGCTACAAACTTCAACATGTCATTACTTAGATACCGTGATGCTTAGGAATTTCTCATCTAATCTTATGGGATCACGTTATGCCTCTCTACAATAACCTCTCTCCATTTTTACTATCTCAAAGGCGTTTTCCTATGGTGGCGAGATTTTTCTTGGGGAAAAAGTTGTCAAATGCAAGTAGTACAAAGTTGCAAAGTGGTGCAACTTTCGTTATGCAACTTGTGTGGCCAAAAAATCTATTCCAATGATTCCAATTGGGTATGTTTACGTTAGGAATGGTCCTATTTTGCACCCAAATGCGCTGAATCGCTTTGAGCTACGTTCAACCGGCTGAATCTCGTAAGAGTCTGAAGTGTAAAATGGCTGCAAACTTCAGCATGTCATTACTCGGACACCATGACACTTAGAAACTTCTTGTCTGAGCCTATGGGATCATGTTGTTCCCCTCTACAATAACCTTTTTCAGTTTTTTCCTGGAAGGAAAATAAGTAGGTATAAGTCAAGAGCAAGTTTTCCCAATCTTCGCAAGGCACAAGCAAAGTCTGCCATGCCCATGGTCAAGGAAAATATCCAAGATGATGCAAATTCCACTTGGGAAAGAAAAGCTATGTCCAAACTGCTATCAATTTTTCCCTTGGCTTGAATAATGCTTGTCCAAGACAAAGGTAAAGTCCGCCCAACTCAAAGCATACATGGAAAAGATAATGTAAAGTCAGCCCAGCTCAAAGTACACATGGCAAAGACAACTTAAAGTCTGCCCCAAGCTGAAAATAGGAGATGGAAAACATTTCTTTAAGTCTTCCTTAGGCCAAGAAAGAAAATGTCAAGCACTTGATGAAGTTTTCCTTGCACAATGGCATGCACATGAAGAAGTCTGCCCAAGGTTGAAGTGAGGATGTCAAGAATGAAGCCAAGTCCACCAAGAAGTGGCAAGACACAAGTAAAGTCCGCCCAACCTTGGAAAAGCCACAAGTAGAGTCCGCCTAGCCAAGAGGAGGAAATAAAACTCAAAAATTGGCTAAGTATTCTTACCTTTGGGAGAAAAACTCAGAAAATTGGCTAAGTGTTGATACCTTGGAGAATAAAATTTCAAAATTTGGTTAATAAAAGCAATCAGGAAAGAAAAGTTTAATAACTTTAAGTCTAGACATCTGCTCCAAGGGAAGACTTCCAAACCTCAAATGCAATCACAAAGGACACATTCATTGGCAAAGAAAGATATTCTAAGGCAAGAACATGGAAAAGAACAAAGTGATCAAGGGGGACATCCAACACGCTGAGATGGTGCCTCGTCATCTTACAACCAATCAAATTGTTCCAAGCTAGCATGTTTAGGTTCAATGAACCTGACACTCCATAATGCAACAACTTTTTATTGTTGGTTTATATTTAGCAGAAGGACAAGTGTCCCCAAATGTAATTTTCTCATTGGTTGAGAGGTAGTTAGTTGTGACAAACCCAAATTAGGGTTTTATTTTGTAATCTCGGTCGTTGATTCGAAATAAATCTTGGCCATTGAATTGTATTCAAGGAGCCTATAAATTGAGCCCACTCATCATTTGTAAAACATGGGAGCATCCATTGCATGCTACCAGTTCACTACCTTGTCTATGCTTTTGCTTACTATTATGCTTTGATAGTTTTTTTCCAAGCATACATCGCTTGTCCAAAAGTACTTGTTGTAGGCTCTTAGCCATAGTAGCAAGATAGTGAACTGTTTGATAAAATGCTTTGGTAGACATGTATGAAAAATGTGGTAGCATAGACAAGGTAGTAAACTATTTGAAAAAATGCCTCAAAGAGATGTGGTCTCATGGTGATGGAATGCCATGACAATCCAGCAAATTTTCTTGTCACAACATTCCATCACCATGAGACCACATTTCTTTGCAGAATTTTTTCAGATAGTTCACTACCTTGTTTATGTTATTGCTTTCTATTACACTTTGATGGATTTTTTCCAAGCATCCATATAGCTTGTTTGAAAGCACCTATTTTAGACTTTTAGCCATAGCAGCAAGGCAGTGAATTGATTGATAAAATGATTTGGTAGAAATATATGAAAAATGTGGTAACATAGACTTGAGGTAGTGAACTATTTGATAAAATACGTCAAAGAAATCTGGCCTCATAGAATGCCATGATAAGAAAATGCAATTGGCAGCTGCTCCTACTTATTAGTTATGCAATGTGAAGTAATTGCATAAATGCTTAGGTTGACTTTGTAAAAATTATATTGTAATTGAAATTTTGTCATCTATCAACATCTAGTTATTAGTTATGTAGTGTGAAGTAATGCTTTGACTTTGAAATATGTGAAATAAAATGTAATCAACGATATGCATATAACATACAAAAAATTATATTTTATAATTCATTAGTTAAAATGTTTATTTTATTTTCTCTCTATATCTCTATATGTTATGGAAATACCTTTCAATTTCAAAATAAATAGATTTTATCTCTTGTTCTACAATTTTTTACATTTTTTTTAAATATGATTTTTTACCGACATTTTAAAAAACTCTTATACTTAATTGGTTTGTCAATTTTATCCCCAAAATATTTTTTCTGCTATGCATTGGAAGCATGAACCATACACGTGAATACACACAATATATATGAAGTATACATGTGAATAAGTGAAGCATACATGCGAATAAGTGAGGCACAATTAATTGAAGCATTCTAAAGGATACAAACCACTAGGAATGGAGCTTATTTCCACAATACGCTTTAGATGGAGCTTATTGAGCAATCGACAGTAATTAATTAAGCATTAGATGTAAAAAAAATCCAAGCCTACAACATTCAAGCATACTATTTACACAATACGCATGATATCATTCAAGAATGGTAGTAGGAAAATAATATTTTTTTAATCAAAAAGTTGTAAGGCTATACAATGATATATATTGATAAAAGAATATAAAATATATCCAAAAAATCCATACAGGTTTAGTACAAAGGAGCCATATTATGGATATAAAATTTCACGTATATATGGATAGTACAAAACCTATGTTCCAAAATGCCACATAGGCATACAACAAACAACCATAACACAATCATTTTCCTCTAGGGGAAGGAAATAGATCTCGTGCTGCCTTTGAAATTTCGCTAGATGGAGTGACTGTTGGTTCTCTGGTCTTTCGAACGCACTCACTAGTCCTCCTCTCTTCACTTTAGACCTTCAACTAATACAATAAAATGTAAAGATGTTAATACACTAAAATTGAATTGTGGAATGACATATAACAAAATATAACAACTTACCACATACAGATAGTCATCATTCACATTTACATCATTACCAAGTCCACGATCTGGAGTGACAACCACCTGTAGCAACCATCAAGATAGAAATTAAGCTACACAAAAGTATCATGAAAAATTTCTATAATAGACCATAAAAGAGAAAATATAATGTCAAATCGACTAATTTGTTGCATACCTCTTTCAATGGATCAGAACTCGCTATTAATACAACAACTTTGTGGTATGTAACGCCCCGTCGTGCGAACCCCAAAGGACAATTAAACAATAATTACTGCACAATTTTTTTTTGAAAGTTAACATAACATACATGTAAAACACATTAAGTCATGACATGAATTTCATTTAAGTAGATTCACTAACACATACATCCCTTGGGGTACACAAGGAGTCATTATGTGACTTAGATCCACAAAACGACAATAAAGAATAAAAGCCAAAGATATAATCCATAACAAAGTAAACATTAACAAATGTAAAACTTACATGATAATTCATTGATAAGAAACCATCTGTGTATATAAATACAACATATGCATGATTAACTTAACACATTGAATAACAACTGCCATGGCCAATATCCACACTGAGTTTAACATTACATTACAGTACAATGTTCTAGAGGTACAATGATACAACATTGTTTCCAAACATGAACGGAAAGCATACAACCAAAATCATGATACAAATGAATAGATGCATACACAGTATCATAACTGGCTCCAAGATGGATACGACTTTGGGGTCGCCGCAACAGAACCAATCCGCACCTCTCGATCCTTGACTGGGGACCCAATGGGGTGCTTAGCACGTTCCACCCGACCATGTGGGTCCGAAGACCCACCCCCCGTGCTAAGGAGCTGACAAGAAAGAGACCTCAAACAAGAACATCCAAACAAGGAACCACAAGACTCAACGTCATACAAAAGTATCATAAAACTCAAGGATTACAATGACAAAATCAACAACATCCAAGAGTCAACATAATAACTTAAAGTCATAAATCTATCACATAAATCAAAGCAATGACCAGTAAACAAGTAACCAAAGGATGATCATGAAACACTTCCAAATCAAACTGAATTAATAAACATAATACAATTCCAAATTGCAATTAAACAATACAATAACATCATTTCACAGTACCATAAGAGTACAAGGTCATAAGTCAAATATCAATGAGATCATACAAGACCACAAAGTACACCAAAGATGTATCAAGGCAATACTCCATAAATCAATATAAGTCAATTCAACCACAATCTAAAGCAACTCCCATAACATACTTCCAAAGGAACACAATAAAATAAATCACCTGGGCAACTAGGGGAGAGTGTCATCGCATAGTCCTACATGGGCTATCCTGTGCTCTTCCTCCCAACTGGAGGCACCGGTCCCATCTATGGCTATCCTGTGCCCTTCCTCCCAACTGGAGGCACCGGTCCCATCTATGGCTATCCTGTGCCCTTCCTCCCAACTGGAGGCACCGGTCCATAGGGTGACTCAAGCGGAGCCGTAAACCTCACGTGAAGACGAGGTCACGACCTTGCCGACCACGACCTTCTCAGCATTCCATTAGTCTGTGGAAGCACTAATGAAGATGAGGCATCCATTTTTAAATCTTATAATGATATTACTACCCAACCCTCCTAAGTTAATTATTAGGTTTTCACTTGATTACTAACTCACTCGTGGGTTATCCTGTACCCTTCCCCTTAAACGGGGCACTGGCCCCCATGAGGAGCCACTCACCCTAGATACCCAACAACATCAAACCAAAAAACCAAGGGTTGTACAACATAACAAGAACATTAGATCACAACAAAGAAGCATGCGAGGCATTACCCATCTCGCTATAAATACATAATCAAAGTCTCAACAATTCCCGTACAACGCTTTCAAAATCATGAAACCAAAACACTTGCCACATCTAGGGCACATAAAGAGAGAACATCAACTGAAAATTCATCTCAAGCCTCTGGAAACCAAAAAGAAAGACAACCCACAAACGAGGGTAAAATGAAGCAACAAGAGTTTTTCCCCAATAATTCCAAAACAAGGATAAAATTTCCCTCAAATATGAGATTAACTCAGAAAAGCCATGAAAAAGGAAGATTCATCAAGACCCATCCACAAATCAACAATGGTGTCACCTCAAATAGGGAAACGCAAAAGAAAATCAACCTTTAGTTCAACAAAATCACTTAATAAAACCAAAAGCCACCAACTAGGCATTCCATGGGACACCTCAATTTTCTCCTCACAAGAACCCTTAGTGTGGTACGTAAATCACCTTCATAAAATCAACAACATGGCAACAACAACAATTATCTATTCACATTCTCAATCTAAACAAAACCAATCTACTCAACAAACAAACCAATTACAATCTCAAAGCTCTAAATAACAATCCATATAAGACCCTCATTTATTAGAGACTCGGATTGTCATAAAGTATCTCCTCACTAACAATCTAAGTGAAATAATTAAGAACAAAATCTCAATTCAAGAACAATTTATTTCGTCCATGCAAATTTATAAAAGTACCAAAATAAAGACAAATAGAGTTTACTACAATATGACCAAAGGTGCCAATTAATTATAATATACACAATTCCACTATTAAGGAGTTCAATACAACCACCCATTACAAGATTACCAAATGCAACCATATACTAAACCCCTCAATGATCCCAAAAGATAAATATACCATTTCCCTCTAACCATTACTCCCCTAATTAATCAATTTATCTTAACTGCTAGATTAAATAACTAACGAAATGTAACTAATGTTCCAACCACAAGTACTTATTCAGGACTACTATATCAATATTGCAACTACCAAGTGTAGACTTCTTAATAAATTATTAGACTAATATAATTCACTAAGTAAATTCTTCCCAAACCAAAAACCAACATACTTTTCTTATTATCCCAACACAATAAAAACATACATATAGATACTTTTATAATCACTTTAAGTTTAAATAAAGATCACACACATGAAATCAGAAATTAAAAATATTCAAGAATGACATACTCTTTTTAGAGTGATGATCATATTTGACCTACATTCTCTTGGTCTAACCTTATCTTTTATAGAGGGTAAAATTATATATCTATCACAATTATAAATTACAAATACTAATGATCATAAACCATTTAGAGAAAATGAGTAATCCAAAATATATAAATGTATATATAAAATACCTACTTAAGTTTACAATATTCAACATTTATTAAAATTCGTTAATTGAATTATTCTTTCCTTAACAACTTCCTATAGATTTCAAGTGCTACGACTGTGCTAGATTGACCAAGGACCCGAAGAGTCTATTCAATTTACTATGCCTTTGCAAGTCTAAAAGTTGCAGCTGTGAAAGGTGGTCAATGGTTTCAGGGAGGCTATTTAATTATGTACAACGCCTCAACTGCAAATGTTGTAACTAAGGCAGGTTACCAAGCATATTAGAAAATGAATATTGGAATTTGGAAATATCGCCACCTACTTGCATTATTATCAAATCTCACATGTTATCCACAAGACGGAAGAGAAGGAGAAAGGTGAGGTGCAAATATGTGACTTAAGAGTAGGATAAATAATGTAAAACTTTTCTTTTTTTGAACTAGACACATTTCAGTTTGGTGGAAAGTTTCCAGAGACACGCTCAAATTGAAGTTTGGAAGTTAAACTTCACCACGATCAAAGGTAAGCTCTCGTACATTTACAATATTTATTTTCAAGTGCAGCAACTGCGACAGATTGACAGTAGAATCAAGCAGGTTATTTAAACCTTTGAAATTTCCTATTATGTTCAAGCGCCGTAGCTGAGACAGGATGTCAGAGAGAATATTTAACCCTTTAAACTTTCTATTATGCTCAAGTGCGGCTAAGACAGATTGACAATGAATCAGAAAGAATATTTAAACCTTCTACCAAAGCAACGATGCAAGGAAAAGAGGAGGAGTTAAACAAGGTATCAACTGCCAAGGGAAAATTACCAGAAGTTTTCAAGAAGTTAACAATGTAGCTCACAGAAACAAAGAAATAGATCTACGGTTGGTTGCAACTGGCCAAAACTTGAAGAATCCCATGGAGAATATCTTGCAAAGGTACCGCTAACTTCAAGGAAAGTATCGGTGATGCTAAATATAACAGTCTGAAAGATGGGCATGGGTTATGTATCAAATGACCAACACTAATGGAGAGACGTCGATCCAGTAACAACATGCTAAGGAAAATGTAAATCGAATGCTTGGAGATTTATATTAAATGCTCAGAGTGAATCTTATTCCCCAAGGATCCATTGCTAGTAAGGTAGCGATCTAAAGAAGATGGGAGTCTCGCACCAAGCTTAGAGAGGAGGTAAACAAATCTCAAATAGAAGAATGAAAGAAATTTGAATTCCAAACACAAGGAAACGATATCCAGCCAAGTACAAAGAACACAAACGATTGGAATGGAATCAAATCCAGATTCATCAAATGGCATGATAGCATTAGACTACAGGCAGACCACAAGTCATGCATTTCAAATCCAATCTCAAGCTTAAAGCATCGATAGTAGGTTCTACTCGTTCAAATCATAATAAATGAGCAAGTGACTTTTGGTTTCCAAATAGGGTATACATTCGACACATTCATATAAAAAACAGAATTAAAATTTAGAAACGATGGAACCTAGTTCCCGAAACTTGGCAAGATGGAGATCCAGTGACGAGATCACTCATCTGTTGCACCCATTGTGTCCTGCAAAAACCCCTGCAATTATTCTTCCAATGTTCCACAAATTTTCCACCTCCAATCTACTGCACGCCCCCCCAAAAATGGAACGCTTCCCCATCTCAAGAAATCTGATGATTCTCTCCCAAAAGGATCCTTCTTCCTTTTTTCTTTTTTCTTTTATGTTCTTCAAACTCTGTATTCTCTAAACGTGTTTCAGGCCCGAAAGAGGCGTAGCCTCCATCAACACCCCCAAATTTTCTTTTATTCTCATGATCTCCTTCCCCTCTGAATGCCCATCCTCCTCTCTATAACTTCTCTGTGTATCAATATATCTCCCAGGAATTTTTTTAGATCCATTGAAGCTGAATGGTCCAAAGAAAAATCATGGCATGATCCAAGAGAGAGATTTTTCCATCCTTTTCCTTTCGTTTTCCCAACAGTGTTCTTATCACAATCATTTATTATTATTTATTTAATTAGCAATAAACTATTCACTTTCCATTTTCCAATTCCTTTCCTTGCTTTTATCTTCTGTTCAAAATCTTAACTTGCCATTTATTAATTTTAAAAGAAAACATATTACCTTCGATATTTTAATGAGTTAACTCTAGCACAATATTATTCATCTATTCTATTTTCGTCTTCAGTTTTAAATCTTATCTTCATGATTTATTGGACATAATGCTTATCTTTATTTATTTATTTATTTTTAATATTCTATTAAAATTTATTTCGTCACATTGTTTAATTTAAATAATTACTCATACTTCTTTTATTTATTATTTTAATTTAATAATTAGCCATCCAAAATAGTTATCATATCATTTACTAAATGTAGTTCATTCAGTTATAATTTCACTTCCCAACTAAATTAAGTGCCCTTTTAATCCTTTTTAATTTAATTAATTAAAATAATCAAAACTATACAATATTACCAAATCACAAAATTATGACAACAATATACTCACGAAATCAAGACATCTCAAAATCAACTTATCACACTACTCAAAGACACGAAAACGACATAACCACCTAACAGTCAACTTACTTGAATGGCAGGAGCAACTGAAATGGATGGGCACTACATCCTCGCCCCCTTAGGCATTGACTTACTCCTGGAAGTTGAACTCAAGCACAAACCATAAACTAACAATAATATTAACAATCATAAGCACATCAACACCACAAGTCAAATCATCGATTAAATGTCACCAAGTAAGCAATGAAAATTAAACACAACAAAAATAAAGAAATGATACCAAAACAAAAGTGGTGATGGGGTTGCAACCAGACTAATTTTCTAAACGCAAGGACTAGTGATGAACTGGGTTGGGGAAACTTTCTTGTCAGCTCCTATTTTTCCACATCAATCCCATTGGGTGTTATGATGCTCGCCCTGTCCTAACAATGCAGGTGGAATCAAGGCTTAGTTCCTGCACCCCTGCATACAAACAAATGTTGTGCACAATATATATATATATATATCAAATCATCCTAGTGTAGAGGGAATTGTAATGTAGTATGCCTCTCACAAATGAGTGATACGACATCATCCTTCTAACACACTATCATTAGTGAAACATCATAAATGATCATCAATACAATTACTAATCAAATGCACACACCGTATTATGTCCACATGTTAAACATAGCCAATTAATTACCTCCATCCTTGAGATTTAAAGTTGACTACCTGAAAAATCATAAACTAAGGTGGAAACATAACGCATTAGTACTAAACATTCAAGAGGATTCTTTACCCTTAATATGCCACATTTCCATAAAACGCATCATAATTATCCACACCAGCACATATTCTCAGTAAACATCATCATTTTCAAACAAAGCACTCCACTTCAATCATTAGTCAACACCAAATCTCACAACAATTTCAACAAAAGACAAAATTTCACACCTTCACAGATTCAGGAAAAACATAATCCATCACTCAAGGCCAACAAAAAGGAAAAATTCCACGCACGCATAACATATTCAGACACAAAAAATTCACATCACTGGAAACTACATCATACAATGATACAAGGGTCCATAGTGCATCCCTGATAGGAAGGATATCAGTGCATTGTGCACTACACCGAGGTCCTATCCTTTCCCATCAGTTTCCTGCACCATCTACCTAACACTAGCTAACAGAAGAACTCAGGTTCACAACAATGACAATAGAAAAGTGAAACACAAGACTCAAGGGTCTAGGTGCAAGGTTAAATAGTGAGCTCACATAGTGTCCAGTGTATAAACCTATGCTCTGATACCATGTTGTAACACCCCGTCGTGTGAAACCCAAAGGAAAATTAAACAATAATTATTGCACAATGTTTTTTTTTTAAGTTAACATAACATACATGTAAAACACATTAAGTCATTACATTAATTTCATTTAAGTAGATTCACTAACACAAGGAGTCATAATGTGACTTAGATCCACACGATGACAATAAAGAATAAAAGCCAAAGATATAATCCATAACAAAGTAAACATTAACAAATGTAACACATACATGATATATCATTGATAAGAAACCATTTGTGTAAGTACAACATATACATGATTAACTCAACACATTGAATAACAACTGCCATGGCCATTATCCACACAAGGTTTAACGTTACATGACAGTACAATGTTCAAGAGGTACAATCATACAAAAGTGTTTCCAAATATGAACGGAAACCATACAATAGGATAACATGATACAACTGAAAGATGAATACACAGTATCATAACTGGCTCCAAGATGGATACAACTCTGGATTCACCGCAACTAGCACCAATCTACACCTCACGATCCTTGACTAGGGACCCAATGGGGTGCTTAGCATGTTCCACCCGACCATGTGGGTTCGAAGACCCACCCCCCATGCTAAGGAGCTGAGAAGAAAGAGACCTCAACCAAGAACATCCAAACAGGGAGCCACAAGACTCAACGTCATACAAAAGTATCATAAAATTCAAGGATTACAATGACATAATCAACAACATCCAAGAGTCAACATAATAACTTAAAGTCATAAATCTCATCAAATAAATCAAAGCAATGACCAGTAAACAAGTAACCAAAGGATGATCATGAAACACTCCCAAATCAAACTGAATTAATAAACATAATACAATTCCAAATTGTAATTAAACAATACAATAACATCATATCACAGTACCATAAGAGTACAAGGTCATAAGTCAAATATCAGTGAGATCATACAAGACCACAAAGTACACCAAAGATGTATCAAGGCAATACTCCATAAATTAGTATAAGTCCATTCAACCACAATCTAAACCAACTCCCATAACATACTTCCAGATGAACACAATAAAGTAAAACACCTAGGAAACTAGGGGAGAGTGTCATTGCATAGTCCTACATGGGCTATCATGTGCTCTTCCTCCCAACTGGAGGCCCCGGTCCCCTCTATGGCTATCTTGTGCCCTTCCTCCCAACTGGAGGCGCTGGTCCATAGGGTGACTCGTGCAGAGCCGTAAACCTCTTGTGAAGACGAGGTCACGACCTTGCTGAAAATGACCTTCTCAGCCTTCCATTAGTCTGCAGAAGCACTAATGAAGACGAGGCATCCATTTTTAAATCTTATAATGATATTACTACCCAACCCTCCTAAGTTAATTATTAGGTTTTCACTTGATTACTAACTCACTCGTGGGTTATCCTGTTCCCTTCCCCTTAAACGGGGTGTCGGCCCCCATGAGGAGCCACTCTCCCTAAAGACCCAACAACATCAAACCAAAAAACCAAGGGTTGTACAACATAACAAGAACATTAGATCACAATAGAGAAGCAAGCGAGGCATTACCCATCTCTCTATAAATACATAATCAAATTCTCAACAATTCCCATACAACCCTTTCAAAATCATGAAACCAAAACACTTTCCACTTCAAGGGCACATAAAGAGAGAACATCAACTGACAATTCATCTCAAGCCTCTGGAAACCAAAAAGAATGACAACCCATAAATGAGGGTAAAATGAAGCAACAAGAGTTTTTCCCCAATAATTCCAACACAAGGATAAAATTTCCCTCAAATATGAGATTAACTTAGAAAAGCCATAAAAAAGGAAGATTCATCAAGACCCATCCACAAATCAACAATGGTGTCACTTCAAATAGGGAAACGCAAAAGAAAATCAACCTTTAATTCAACAAAATTACTTAATAAAACCAAAAGCCACCAACTAGGCATTCCATTGGAGACCTCAATTTTCTCCTCACAAGAACCCTTAGTGTGGTACGTAAATCACCTTCATAAAATCAACAACATGGCAACAACAACAATTATCTATTCACATTCTCAATCTAAACAAAACCAATCTAATCAACAAACAAACCAATTACAATCTCAAAGTTCTAAATAACTATCCATATAAGACCCTCATTTATTAGAGACTCTGAATGTCATAAAGTATCTCCTCACTAATAATCTAAGTGAAATAATTAAGAATGAAATCTCAATTCGACAACAATTTATTTAATCCATGCAAATTTATAAAACTAAAAAATAAAGACAAATAGAGTTTACTACAATATGACCAAAGGTGCCAATTAATTCTAATATACACACTTCCACTATTAAGGAGTTCAATACAACTACCCATTACAAGATTACCAAATGCAACCATATAACTAAACCCCTCAATGATCCCAAAAGATAAATATACCATTTCCCTCTAACCATTACTCCCCTAATTAATCAATTTAACTTAACTGCTAGATTAAATAACTAACGAAATGTAACTGATGTTCCAACCACAAGTACTTATTCAGGACTACTATATCAATATTGCAACTACCAAGTGTAGACTTATTAATAAATTATTAGACTAATATAATTCACTAAGTAAATTATTCCCAAACCAAAAACCAACATACTTTTCTTATTATCCCAACACAATAAAACATACATATAGATACTTTTATAATCACTTTAAGTTTAAATAAAGATCACACACATGAAATCAGAAATTATAAATATTCAAGAATGACATACTCTTTTTAGAGTGATGATCATATTTGACCTACAGTGATGATCATATTTGACCTACATTCTCTTGGTCTAACCTTATCTTTTATAGAGGGTAAAATTATACATCTATCACGATTATAAATTACAAATACTAATGATCATAAACCATTTAGAGCAAATGAGTAATCCAAAAGATATAAATGTATATATAAAATACCTACTTAAGTTTACAATATTCAACATTTATTAAAATTCATTAATTGAATTATTCTTTCCTTAACAACTTCCTATAGATTTCAAGTGCTACACTGCGCTAGATTGACCAAGGACCCGGAGAGTCTATTCAATTTACTATGCCTTTGCAAGTCTAAAAGTTGCAGCTGTGAAAGGTGGTCAATGGTTTCAGGGAGGCTATTTAATTATGTACAACGCCTCAACTCCAAATGTTGTAACTAAGGCAGGTTACCAAGCATATTAGAAAATGAATATTGGAATTTGGAAATATCGCCATCTACTTGCATTATTATCAAATCTCACATGTTATCCACAAGAAGAAAGAGAAGGAGAAAGGTGAGGTGCAAATACGTGACTTAAGAGTAGGATAAATAATGTACAACTTTTCTTTTTTTGAACTAGACGCATTTCAGTTTGGTGGCGAGTTTCCAGAGACGCGCTCAAATTTGAAGTTTGGAAGTTAAACTTCACCATGATCAAAGGTAAGCTCTCGTACATTGACAATATTTATTTTCAAGTGCAGCAACTGTGATAGATTGACAGCAGCATCAAGCAGGTTATTTAAATCTATAAACTTCCTATTATATTCAAGTGCTACAGTTGAGACAGGTTGACAAAGGATCAGAGAGATTATTTAAACCTCTACAACATTCTATTTTCAAGTACAACAGATGTGGCAGGTTGCCAACGAAACTGGGAGGCTATTTTTACCTCCTCAGTCTCCTATGTTCAAGTGTTTCTACTGAGACAAGTTGCAAAAATAATTAGAGAGATAGCTTCAGGTGAAATTGCCAAAGTGGTAAGGAATGGATGCAGGGATAGGGTGGGATGAACAATGTGTACAGCCAGGCGATGATCTCCAGACACAAAAGTGTAAAGAGCATAAAAATTTTGTTTTAAGTTAAATACGCAGTGGCCCAAGAGCGTAACCGGCCCCAAAGAAAATTATGAATGGAGATGAAAGCTTATGTAAGGAAATTGACAATAACCGAAGCCACAATGCCGAACCAAGGAGTGATCCACAAAGGAAGAAGAAGTTCTAATGCTCACAACAAAATGGTTAAACTCATGCGCTAGATCGTTGTAAGGTATAGCCAAGTATGAATATTGTTGTAAGCTCAAAATTTTCAATTTGAGGATATAAAACGTAGGGATTGAAGCATAGATTAAAGAATCAGTCGCTATATTCTATGCATGTCCAAACATACAAAGAGATGAAAACCAAATTACAGATAACATAGCTTCAATACCGAGCAACATAGCGAATCAACATCAATGTTAAAGGGGTTAAGATTTTCTTTGCAAAGATTACGTATACAGAGTTGCATGAAATACAGGTGTAAGAAATGACCAAGAAACATCAGCCAAACCCTAAGGCATTACTCTAATCTAATAATTAGATACAAGGCACAATTTTGAACTTTCAGAAGAGATGGTAAGGCACTTACAGTCTCAATAAACAATGTTGTCTCCTCTCTATGAAAGCACGAAGAATCTTCTACCTGGAGCTTGATAAAAGTAATATTTTTTGAACGAACCAGATGGCTTTAAGAATAAATACCCGAGGAATGACGTAGGAGTCAGAACATATTAGAGATCCCAAAATACCATACCCCCAAATCCCCCTTTTCAAAGTCCACCCAAAATTCTTCCTGAGAACCACCCCCAAATTTTCTTTTATTCTCATGATCTCCTCCTCCTCTGAATGCCCCTGCTCCCCTCAATAAATTCTCTGTTTATCGATATATCTCCTAGGAATTTTTTTAGATCCATTGAAGCCGAATGGTCCAAAGAAAAATCATGGCATGATCCAAGAGAGAGATTTTTCCATCCTTTTCCTTTCGTTTTCCCAATAGTTTTCTTGTCACGATCATTTATTATTATTTATTTAATTAGCAATAAACTATTCACTTTCCATTTTCCAATTGCTTTCCTTGCTTTTATCTTCAGTTCGAAATCTTAACTTGCCATTTATTTAATTTTAAAAGAAAACATATTACCTTCGATATTTTAATGAGTTAACTCTAGCACAATATTATTCATCTATTCTATTTTCGTCTTCAGTTTTAAATCTTATCTTCATGATTTATTGGACATGATGCTTATCTTTATTTATTTATTTATTTTTAATATTCTATTAAAATTTATTTCGTCACATTGTTTAATTTAAATAATTACTCATACTTCTTTTAGTTATTATTTTAATTTAATAATTAGCCATCCAAAATAGTTATCATATCATTTACTAAATGTAGTTCATTCAGTTATAATTTCACTTCCCAACTAAATTAAGTGCCCTTTTAATCCTTTTTAATTTAATTAATTAAAATAATCAAAACTATACAATATTACCAAATCACAAAATTATGACAACAATATACTCATGAAATCAAGACATCTCAAAATCAACTTATCACACTACTCGAACACACGAAAATGACATAACCACCCAACAGTCAACTTACTTGAATGACAAGAGCAACCGAAATGGATGGGCACTACATGGTACATCATGCCACCAACATCACCAGGGATGTCTGATGTCAACATCTGCAAATGGTAAATGAAAGAGTAAATGGTAGGGTGAACTATTAAATGTTAATGGGATGGGATTAGGAAGGAATAAAGGAACAAAAAGTGAATTAGGAGAAGATAATGTGACACAATCAAGGAATACAAATGCAATGTTTTTGTTTCTCATCAATATTTTAGATTTGTACAAAATTATGAAAACTAGCTAACATTGTTTTACAACACCATTATTGAATAAAGGCTACTTGAGTGTAAGCTGTTTGAGGAAATGAATTGCGAGATGTGGAGGTCGAAGGTCCACCAGGAAATTGTTTGAAATCCAAAGCATGTTATGAGACAAACATTCAAATATAACATTCAACTATTCAAATGCAATAATAATATCTTTAATGCTAGTTGCATACCTATGGAATCAATGTTGAGAATGAATAAGGGTCTATAGGAATGGGGAACGTCTCATGAACACTCTGACCCTGAAATTTCATCATATCAAAATTCTAGTAATTTACTTATTCTTAAATGTCAAAATATAATTTAATAAGCAACATTAAATGAACTTGCTGAATTTTACCTGAGTGTCAATGCCGAATGTATCATTCAACAAACCATCTATGAAATTCATTGCCTCTACAACTAATGTAGGTTGTGTAGCTGTATCCCAAGCACTTTGATAATCATACGTGCAAACTGCACCACAAGCGCCACAATGGTGGGGTGGAGCTGGGGGCCTACACGTCTCCTACACACTAGGCTCTACTAGAGGCCTCACACACTGTAAAATGGTTTGGGTGAGTGAGCCAATTGACTCCAGCCTGTCCACCTCTACACTATCCTTAACAATGGAAGGAACGACGACATGCTCCACCATGGGTCTAGCCAAGGGTCTCAGTGCCAATTGTGGATTGCATTGTGCAATAGGTCTATCATGTGTGGAGTCCCCACCTCTACCCTGAAAGTCTAAGATGTCAAAATAATTTGGCATCTTATTGAGGATAAACTCACAATAGAGTTTCCTCAAAAATTATTGTGGTACCTCATGGTCGTTGCATGGAGGTTGGTCAAATACCATCCACCACTGCTCCTAAAATTTATTTTTAATTAACTCATGGTGGCACCAATGGATGGGGAACCTCCTGCATGTATGAGACAAAGGTGTGTTGGTTTTTGGGTTTGTAAATAAGGCACACAAGTTAGCATTTCTAATTTTTATTTTTTTAACATTTGCATATGACAAACCACTAGCATAATATTGTCTCATCTTATGCCTCTTATTTGACCAAAAATTTATTTTCTCGCTCATTTCTCCTACATGAGATACAATTGACTTCAATGATTCAACAATCCCTCTCCTATAAGGGTGGGTTTTGGCATGCTCGGTTAATCTTCCAATTAATTTTTCAATGTCTCTTTTATTGTTTTCAATTTTATTTAGAATATTTTCTTGTGTTCCTTGAGGATGCCTATGAATTAATGGATGGGTTTCAGATTGCTTTTGTATAGGAGGCTCTTCCTGAGGGGGTGACTGTGAATTCTCAATGTTTGGAGGTGGAGATTCATTCCCTGAGAATTAGAAGAAAAAAATTATTATAAAAACCTATTTCAATCTGCATTCTAAATCAAATTCAAAATAAATAGAATAAAAATACATACCTCTTCACAATCTTCAATGTCTCTAGCGTGTTGGTGGCATCCTCATGAAAAATAGCAAGCTAAGGATGCAAATAATGGATGATATTTGGTGAGCACGAGTTGCAGACCTCAAATCCTCCAATCCAAGCCACGAGTTGAAGTGAAATGAGTGTTTGAAATGCATTTTTTTTCTTTTATTCAAATTTTGCATTTGTGCATGCCAAATTTGGCATGTGCCAAATGGCCAATTTTAGCTTTTTTTGTGAATTTTTCCAATTTGGCACCTAAATTGTGTCACAGATTGGTGCACTTACCCCAATATTAAGGTATTCATTACTGCAAGTGAAGTCAAAAGAGTCATATTTGATAACAAGTATGGCTTGAATTTGTAGACTTTCATTCTTTGTAACAATTTGGGATACTATGTGGTGAATTAGAGCTGCTATATGTCATAAGAATCTAGGCCTATGATAATGTATAAAGAGAATCATCAAGGAACCAATATTTTCAAAACTAGTTATGGGAGTTATGATTTGCATAACATCTTTCATCTTAGTAAGCTTCCTTTATCCTTAAATGGTTTATTGCGTCGGATAAATTTATCTACCTATTAGTTATTTTATTTAAATCTATCTATCAAATGTTTAAATTATTATTATTATTTTCAAAGTATTTATGATCCATTACCTACCTTTGGGGTCGACATATCTATGTGCTAACATATTTCGTGTTTTTTTTAGCTATTCAATCTAGCATGCACATAAGAAATTTTACTAAGGGTGATGAAGCATCATATGGTTCAATTCACCATATTATTGATCATAACCTAGCAGTGCAAAATTCATATTTTATTTCAGATGGATTCCTAAATGTATGTCAAATTTAAATAACATACAATAGATTGGCATATAGGAGGGCTCAATCAACCTATATCAGATATGATTATTTCTATTATTAAGATCAATCAATGTCCCCAAGTTCTTGACTCAAAATTAAATTAATAAACTAATTTATGCAAACACAATAAAATTCCATACCAATAGGGAAGCATGCATACTTAAGTTATTATAATGGATAAAGAGTTATTAGGCATAAATACACACGTAATAGTTAATGTCTCATACCCTTGATTAACACAACAATGTTGTTGCCTAAGAATCATTTAATCATTGAAAATGACTTTAACCAACATTATTTATTTATTTATTTCTTGTTTTTCTTACTATTACTATGATATATATATATCCTTCAATATATATATTTTTTTAAAGATAAATGCACTATATGTGGGACATAACCAATAAGTCAATATTCTAGATTGAAATTCTATCTCAATATTTTCAAAGAGCTTTCACTTGTCACGTGGAGGAGTGTGATGTACCATTAGAAGGAATAGTGATATTGATGTTAGAGCTAGGGTAGGAAATAAATTTTATAAGTAATAATTATTTAGATACTATAATTATTACTAAAAGTGTTTTCAATGTTGAGGTTAGGGTAATATTAAATGCTCATTTCTTTGTACAAGTAAGAGAGTAATGGAAAGATAGTAGTGATAATATAAACCTTAATTAAGGATAATATTATATTAGTATTAATGTTGAGCATAATCTGTATCACCATATAATTAACTGACTATTCTGCTAAGGTTAGTATAAGTCGTACCAATGATTTGAGTGATGTTGTTTCCCATGTAGCTACTTAGAATGTGGATGATGTAAATATTCCCTTAGCAATGCATGATGTAATAATTGACTTTGTATCATTTTACCAAGCCTTTGGGATGCACTAATGAAATTAATTTAATTCAGAAACTAAATTTCTCATTGTAAATAACCCTCCATTAAATTGTTTTATTTCTTCTAAGAAATCAATGTTGGTAATGGAAGGCCCATTGAGGGTATCATTTAACACAAAATGAGTGCTTTCATAACTAAAGGATATGTCTACAACTAATCAAATATGTTAATCCTATGTTTCCATTGAAAGACCTTTAATATATGTATGTAAAAGCAATGTTATAATGCTCACTAATAGGTGGGGCCTCACATCCTCCTCCCTATGACTAAAATTCCTCCTGGAATTTGATAAGGGGTAGATTACCCAACCTTGGTAAGTAGTATGAATAACACAACATGACACACTAGCATGACATATCCATATAAGTATCTACGAAAATCATTTCCTTTCAAATAAGAGTAACATCCAATCATTCATAGGTTTTAATACATAACACACTGAGGGAAAGGTTATTGAGATCCAAACATACTTACAAATACTTACATTATACACCCAAGATAATTTTAATTACACAATCATTATATTATTATTGACAAATCTCTAATTAATCAGCAAGTTTGGTTATCAAAAGTACCTCAATCAACCTTTATTCTTAATAAGAAGTCAAATGTCACATCATGCCATCAACATATCATACCCATAATGTTTAATAAAACATTTAATATCCTCTTCAACTATTATTTTTCTTACACTTGGTGTAACGCCCCGCCATGTAACCCTAGAGGACGACACAAACACAACAAAAGTGTATTTTTATTTTTTAAATGTAATTAATAACAAGTAAAGTGAACTACACTTAATGCATACATCCTCTAAGGTACGCAGAAATTCTTACATTTGAATCCCATAATATACAAAAGTAAACTAATCCATAGCATATAAATAATACTCATGAAATAAATAACATACATCCAAAGCATTAAACTCATCTCATGATACAAAGTACATTAAAGAATCATCCATAGATCACATTCATTCAATAAAGTAGCTACAAGACTCATTTCCAAAATGAGGAAGCTCATACAATAATTTTACAATAAAAATGATACAAGAATCCTGCTCGAATACAAATGAATGGTCCATATACATAAGTATCCAACTAATACAAAAGAACATAAGAAATAGCACAAAGCAACTGGTACAGATGAGCTCTCCAATCTGGAAGATCCCCCCATCACGAACATGAAATGGGAACCCAACGGTGTAAGGTGCACGTTCCACCCAACCAAGTGGTACCTGAAGGCCCACACCCTATGCTAGGAGATAGTTAAAAGGGATTCCTAGGAAAAACCAACAACCTCTAGACACAGGCACCACATAATACTATACCATACAAGAACAATACATACATAAAGGTTACATTGCTTCTAGATTAAAAGAATCAAGTACATCAACTGCACAATACATACTATTGTCATAGGAGGAGTGTCATCACAAAGCTACATGGGTTACCCTAGCGCCACTTTGTGTGCTGACCCCCATTGAGAGCCACTCTCCTACTAACAACACAAGGATCTAATCCAAAATATAAGAGGCCACACGTCCCATTCATAGTAACCAGGTGTTTAATTGAAACTCAAACAAGTACACTACCCAAGGAAAAACAAAGGGCTAAACCATAAAACACAACAAACCCCTTATAAAATAACATCATCTGGAAGACTTACATACACAACTAACCAATTTATCCAGCTTACGAGAACAAATGAAATCATAATTTAATAGGCTTTTTAGGCAAGAAATAAATCTACCATTAGGATTTCCTAAATCCAATTTCTATCTCAAAAATACAATAATACATTGCTCAAATAAACTAGCTTATTACAATTTCACTTACGGAGAATAAAGAAATTAATTCTATTTGTTTTAAATCAATTTCTCAATTTTAACTATATAGAAATCAAATTCCCTCTTTTCAAAAATTTCATTTAAAAATATCTAACTTGTTCTTTTGCACACACCTATTATAGAAATACATTTTAAATATATATAATTATATATGTATTTAAATATTTAAAACCAATTACAATTTCCAAACATATATATATACACACACACACACAAATATATATATATATATAATATATATATTTGTTGAAAAAAACAATAAAAATAAAAATCACAAATATTAAAGGGCAGACGAAAGTTTACCAGGTTGTATGTACACAACCGACTCCTCCTGTGGGTGTGGCCACTGTGGGGTAGCACTGGCTACCTCCACACCCACCTCCCCCATGGGAGGTAGTGATGGCGTTGCCTCCACAATCCGCCTCCCTATGGGGCAGCTGCTATAGGGACAACCCCAGCCTCCTCCAATTTCTCAGACCTGCGATTTTTAAATCATCGTAAGGATTTCTACAGTCTGGTTTTTTTTTTTATAAATTTCTACATGAAAATTCAAGAATTAACATACATATATTTATATATTTATATATGTATATGTATATGTATATATATTATATATATATATATAAATATATAAATATATGTATAACTAAATCAAATACAATTACCCAGAAGGGAAAAGTTTTAAACAAAACTTTCTATAGGTGGATATTTTCAAATTCACCAGAGGATTATATTTTTTTCCCAAGCCAAATAAATTAATTGGAAGAAAACAATAAACTCTACAAGAATATCTTTTCCCATACAAACAATATTCTCCACAAATTTTGACAGGAAGATTTTAAATCCATTCCTACAGAGATTTTCGAAATCTTCTATTGTTTTCCCTCTGGGATTTCTAATGTTTAAAAACAATTTCCTACAGAGGCTCTCAAATTTCACTATAAATTTTTTTTGGGTATTCTATTTTTTTTTAAACAATTTCTACAGAAGCTCTAAAATTTTCACGACAATTTTCCAAACATGGCAATCTTTCAAATTTACAAAATATATTAAAGCTTCTACACAAATAACATATTAAGAAATTTTCTTTAAATATGAACAATCTTGAGTAGGAGGTGGCGAATATCCTCAAGAATCTGGCCTAGTGGCTGGGCTTTTGTTGGCTTTTTGCTATGTTGCCTTGGGATGGTTCCTTGTTCTCTTCTATGATGGAAGTTGTTTGTTTTTTGTCTTGATCCTTTTATTGTTGTATCTTTCTCTTGTTTACTGTTAAGGGTTTCGAGGTCCCTTCAAAATCTGTTTGTTCCTAATCAAAAACATATTCTTTTTGTACAAGAAATCTTTCCAATTTTCATAACAATAAAAACAATTTAAAGAACTTGTTTCTGGATTCTTGAGGAAATGATGTTTGAAGTAGAGCTTCACCTTCAGATTCCAATTTACCAAAGCTTCTCACAAATTATCCACTTTTCCAGAAAGATGAAGACAAAACTAGAACCAAAATTTCTCAAGAACTTCCCCAATTTTCAACAACCAATATTAACAACCTCTTCCAATTTTTAACAACCTCCTTTTTAAAAAATGTATTTTCTCATTGTCATGAAGTGGCCTCTTTCCTCTTTTAGTAAATGCAAATATTCTCTCCAAGAATTATTTCCCAACAACAGTGTTTAATTAATTTTTCTAACACATGTCACAAATAAAATATCTTTTCAACCAAATCATAGATATTTCCTCTAAGATAATTACAAGATATTTATGCATTTAATAATTCATAATTCACATATTAATTTCTAATTAAATTTAATCTAATTAATTTAATCACTTTATAAAATAAATTTAATAACAAAGATTAAATAACTTTACAAAATAAATTTAATTTAATTAATTAAATAAAAAATAAAGCTTCTAACAACATTAATCAAGATTAATTAAATAATCACTTAAAAAAAATTAATCATTAATTTCCCACATAACATACCTTGCAAAATAAATAAATGACAAGGCAAACATGGACAACCTAACAACGAAGCATACCGAAACAAGGACTGACGACACACTACATGACTAGGGTTGTGGCTTGACAAGGAAACCCCGTTACTATCTCCCAATCAACTATTCTATTGGGAAATGGACACGCTCAAACTTGTGAATCTAGGTGGAGTCGATGTCCTATACTTGCAATCCTACAATAAAACATATGTTGTACATATATAGATCATAAACAATCACACCGTGAAGAGAAAATTGTGGAATTCACAGGGCACTTGCAAGCAAGTGATGCAATCTCATTCCATTCACCAATACAGTGTCACATCAAAACTAACAAAACTAAAACATCAATTAACTAAAGATGAGCATCTATCAATATCAACTCAAATAATCAGCTATGCTAACCAGAAAGCATGTCATATTGCATAAACATGAATATAGTGTACCATCACATCACAATAAAAACCATCATTGCTCCAATGCCAGCGATCAAATAACAACAACATAGTATCATGGTTTATCAAAGTAAAATCATTGTCTAAAAATATAAGAAAATTGGAGGGGTGCTACACTTGGTTTCTCATTTGCACACCAATATGAATTATCCAACACACAAATGACCAAAAAAGGACTTACTTGACTCACAACACAAGGCTCACACAAAGGAATGGGGATACTTAGTGCCCAAATTTCTCCTCTGAGAATCCATATCACATAAATAATCACCATCAGGTCCTCCCTGAGGAACAGGTCTGCATAGAAATATCAGATAGATCAAAGGGAAATGGATAGTAACCATCCCATACTAGTCTCATTTACCCCATCACAATAAATCCCCAGGCCATCTAATCCCCCCATAAAAATTGTCAAGGACTCCACATGAGTAGGATAGTCTAACATATTCCACATTACTACACACATGCCAGTAGCAACCTAAACTTGGTAAAGCCTCAAAATAAGAAATTTCAAATTTCAAATAAAACAACAATTCAAAATTTACAAAGAAAGGTAAAATTATCAATAGTGGCCACCAACTAACAATCCAAAATTTGAAGGAAATAGTCTCAATAACTAGTCCCTAAGGAAAAAGGGGACAATTTCATATTGCATTTAATCAATAACTTAAAGAAATTTCGAAACTATTGGCTTCAGATCAATCAAATAAAATCATATTAACAATAAAAAAATTTAATCGAAAATCACATAAATTTTCACTTTACAATCATTTCGTGACTTTAATTAAGTCACCTAAGGGGGAGGAGGGGATAAGGTGGTCTCAAACCACATAGAGCTCATGAATAAGTCATAATGTAATATCAATATGCCTCACACAACTAGAGACAATCAGATAATAATTGAATCATCAATGATAGATCTATTGTACAAAAAAGGCACACTTAGGTCCATTCTCAATCCTCTAGGGTACCAATCTCAAGGGTTAGTTTTTCACTATGAACCAACAAATGTGGCTCTCATATGTGGGGGAGTAGATCATAGTCAATGTCCATTGAAAATTACAACATATAGATCCTTTATTAGGATTAGGGTCCAACACCCTGAGATCGTAATTTTCCAATGGATGGAAATGTGTCCCTCAACCCCTTGTTTACACTAGCTAGCATCTCAATCCCAAATGGGAGCCATATGCTAGAGGTACACATTTAACATATATACAATAATTACATAGAGAAACACATCACATTCCATTTAGAAGGTACAAATCCACACATTTCTTGTTTATACCATTTCACAACTAGTTAACTTATACATAACATCATTACAAAGGGTATATGTATTGGGTTCATTCTTGATGTCCCCTCACCCTTATCCCAAGTGGGATACCTGGTATCTCATACTTGGTCGCACAACATATTTACTAGATTCCACATACAAATCACATCACTATCAATAATTTTATCACTCCATTCCATATGAGTCAACATGCACAACATACCCTTCTCTTACAACTGGATTTGTCCACAACATTTGCCACAATACACAATCATAAGCACTATTATGGGGTATTCACATGCATGCAGAGTACAAAAATAACTTCATTTTCAAATTTTCACCTTTTAAAGCAACAAAAACCATTTCCTTACACATATTTAAACAACAAATTATTCTATTCTACCCAGTGGAATACACAAGCTTCATAAGGAACCTTCTCAACAAGGCTACCCAATACTCAACACAATGACAATTTGTCCAAACATTCAAATTCATTAATTTATTCATAATACATGGATAAATCTCTCATACAAGATAACAATCATCATAGGTTCACCACAAAACAAGTTATTCATTTAATGAATCTTATTATCCTTAAGGTTTTAAATTAAATGCATTAAACGATATTATCTACAATATTCATTCAATACTTTTCACTTCTTTCCTAACCTTCTTGTAGTGACTAACATAACACATAACACTAAATTATTAAGACCAAAATGTTTTCCCAGAGTTCCCAGTATGCAAACCCCGCTCTAATACCAAATTTCATGCCCACTTTTTGACACAAAAAGAACACAAATTAAACTAAGCAATATACATTAACTTTACAAATTAGAAAACATTTTTTTTTAAACAATAATATCACAATACACTACTTACAGTTATAGACAATGATCTCACTAGCTAGGAGCAATGATAGAAATGAGTTCTTATCTTTAACAATAACATCTATTTATTATGGGTCAACTCAACATACCTCTTACCTACTCAAGCACCTCTTGCATTCCATCGTGTCAAAATTACCTCACTCCCAATACCTATACCTACAAGGTCTACATGACTTGGTGCCCATGTTAGATCAATAGGTTTACATAGCTAAAAAAATCAAATGGTGGTTTACAACATCGAGAGAGAACAATAAGTCCAAAATAAACTTAGAAGAAAATTCCTAAGGGACAAACCTAATGCCTTGGGGACTCATCGCTTGATGGCATTGCCTATGAATATATTTTGTAGAGGTACTATAGTTTGACAACTAGACTTCAACCATCTCCCACATGGTTGGATAACAAGGAATGAAAATACTAGGTTACAAAGATGGCTTAACAACAACTTCAATCACAAACCACCAACACCTCACCATATTGAGATAATAGGTAACAATAGTTCAAGGTCAAGGATCATGAATAGACAAACATGTAGGATTCCTCATGATTTTTTCTAAAAAAACTAGATGATGAACACACAACCCTCTTCTACCCCCAAACTCAATATTAAAACTTTATATTTGACATAAATAAGGGAGAGAAAAGAATAGGAATTCTCACATGGTAACCATGACGCTATATATAACGAGGTCAATAATCACAACTTTTAACATCTTTAAAAAAATAAATCTATCATACTCAAACGAGGAAAACAACCATCGATTTCATTAACCAATGCTTGAAAATTAAATAATACATTCATAGCCAAGGACACTAATGATTATTTTTACTCACCAATGTAGAAGGAAAATTTTATTAATATAGAAATCTCTCTCTTCCCATATGTATATTTATGAAATTATTATTTATAATAATATGATAGTATTATCATTGATTTCACAATTAACATAGTTTTATAATCCAATATAGTACAAAGTACATATATTATAAATAAGGTAAATTAAGCTCTAATAATGAGTTACTCAATTGCAAAAGTCAATCTTACTAAATTATCTTTGCGATGCACAATAACATCAAAGTTATATAGTACATATATTAAAACTTAAGATCCAAATTTTTGTTTCCTTGAGATCTATTCATTTGCTACTAATTGATTATTTGTGGTGCATATGATATTTAGCTATAATTATGTAAATAAAATTTTAATAATGTAACACATAATGATAAAGAAGATATAACACAACTAAATCTATCGATGTGAATTCCATGGAAACAACACCGAATAGTGGCTAAACACAACTTAATCATATGTATTTTCCTAAAAAATATATTCCTTTTGTACAAGATATTAGGATGATAAATATATTTCATCATTTCACTCAATCGACATTAAGAACTAATGATCACGTGAAATAAATGAAAAAATGCTTTATAATGTTATGTGCCAAACATGAAGCACTAATGAGTAAATGAAATGAATGAAATTACTTCTATATAAATATATATTATATTTAAGAATGAAACCCCTCATGTGTTGTACCTTAAAGCACCTAGTTGAACTGTGCTCTAAAATTCAATAAACCATCTATCTGTTCATATCCAAAATGTAATAAATAGTATTAAAATAACAATATGAATATATACACAATATGAAACATTAGTGTGACTACAATTTTCTATAGCTATTACAATACTTAGAAATACAAATTATTATAATAAAACACCAAGGAGCTAGCACTATAAGGCTATAAAATGTCATAGAATGTTGTTGGAAGAAAATATTTAGATGACCTTTTAGACACTTTAAAATGTCCTGAATGATATCATGCACTTGAATCATGTATACTAACATCATTTTGTCCTCAAACCCATCTTGTTTTTTCTTAATTGATTAAATTTTCCTAGATATTTAATTAATTATGTCATTTGCATGTGTTAACCTAATCAATCTAATCAGGTTAATTCACCACCTTTCATACTAATATTTCATCCTATTAAATTAAATGCATCAAGTTATTTAATTTAAATCCCTAAGTCTTCTTATTTAATTTAATATCACTTCACTGTCCCACTATTCATTAAATCACTTTATTTAATGAATATCATGAAATTCTTCTAATTGCATAATTAAACCTTTGTTTAAATTATCAATTACTAATAAATATAATACGCCCCACTTGCAAGGGAATATTCCAAGGGACTATTCCTCATTTGCACATTCCTTCAAAAGGAATATTCCCTCCCTTTTGCACATTAAAACTTTGTTTTAATTTGTTAAATATCTAATTTCCCCTCACCCATGAGAATATTCCAAAGAATATTCTCTCTCCTCACTCATTTGAAAAAAGGGAATATTCTCCTTCCTAACAAACTTACAAGACTTCTTGTGTAAGTTTTGATTGTGTTTGTTTGGAAGAATATGGACCCTTGATTCTTTCCTTGATCCATGTGATCATTGATTCTCATCCGTTGATGAGAATCCATGATCCATGTTTCACCTTTCCTCCATCATTGACAATTGATTAGCTTTTTCAATCTTAACCCTTCATTTCTCATTTGTCCTCCTATAAATAGGTCACTATTTGGAGACAAATGGATCCATCTTTTAACAACAAACTTATGCTATTAAAAATCACTTGCACTTGCACTCATATTTGGCACTTATTTAGCATCTTTTAGTTTAATTTCTTGCATCATATTAGCTTATCTTCCATTAATGGCTTACATGGTAACATAGATGCATACATTTAGCATATTTGGTAATTAGGGTTTCAATCTTTTAGCTTAAAATACATTTATATTTTCTTTGCATACATCCATATCGATCATCTTAGCATAGATAATGTTAAAATAACTTGCATCATGTTAATTTAGCATTCAAATCATGTTTCATCATATATCTTTCATCAGTTCCATCGATTCTTTTCAATAGAATCGATCAGAACAAGCTCATGTATGCACGGGATTAGGAAAGGGTCATCATTTCACATCAATGTGACACCACTCCCCCAATAGGATAAGTTTCAATAGATTAGAATAGGTATTTCTAAAGCTTTCGTAGTTTAATATGTTAATTTTTAATGGATTCTTAGTCTAGTTTTTATTGATTGATCTTATTGGACTAATTTTTCGTGGAACAATTACACTTCAAATCCTCATGGATCAAGTATAGTTGGCCCATACTAATCCATTGGTCACATTTTGGCACTAGGAGGGCATAACTAATCAAATTTAATGAATTTTTCTCTCAAAGTCTATTTTTTTGGTTTTTTGTAGGTACAACGACACTCTTAGAGATTTTAGTGAGGCCTTTGTTAGGTGTCACCATATAGCGATGCTCTTTCCATCAAAAAAATTGACACCCAATTAAAACCCTAACACTGATTAAAACAAATTTTGACACTAATACTTTTTAGAAGTATCAAGGATTTAAAAACGACGATGCCACCAAATAGTGATATTATCGTCGTCTCTATCTTACTGCAGAGGAACACTATTTTTCACCAAAGTGATTCTCATTTGAATAATGGTGACGCTATCATGAACAATGATACTTTTTACTGGTAAGTGAAAAATAGTGAGTAATTTTTAGCATGTGCTTTAAATTTTTTATTTTATCTACTTTTCGATATATCACTGACTTCTCACATGTTTGGACAACGAAACTTAAAGTAAAGAAGCATACTGCTATCATTTGAATTATAATTGTAACAAGTGTTGCGAAAATTATGGGGCAATTATAACCCATTTATGATGCCTTTTATTTCATGTTTTAGGACCAAACTAGATTTATTTTGGGATTTAAAATGAACATTCAAATTGGTTAAAACTGAACCCTCACATCATTGTGCATGTTGGTTTTAAAATTGAACAATACAACTTCCATACTTCGTTTGGTGTTTAAAATGAACTCATTTTTCTATTATGGATTAAAATGAACATGTGTTTGATTTTTCTACATATTCTTGGTGTGCAAATCCAATCCCCTTGCGCTTCATGCAATCTTGGGTGAAGAGAAATACACAGGTCTACTTTTTTGCTTGGAAGTGCTTATCCTCTCCCCTCACGCCTATTGGAAATCTTGGGTGATGAAATTTTTTTTATGCTTCAAACATGTGTCACCTTTAGAAAGGGCATGCCTCCCAACTTGAGAGAGGGAATGACCCAAAGCGGTGCTTTCATTCTGGCTCGCTATATAAATAATTTGGTTGTGATGAAATTCACTAATCAAGCTTGTTGTGGTTGTCCCATACCGATGAATGTCTCCCTTAGTATCCTTGTGATGCGTTAAAACCATTAGATATTTCTAATGGTTGGGAGGCCTCTTAATTTAGTAGAATCTCTGCATATATGGCACTAGTTTATCCCATATATGGTCATTAAAATCCTTGTTTGTAGTGGCTAACCAATTCTAATTTTCAAATGTATTTCAAGGTAGTGAATGGGAGTAGCATTGTGCCAAAAAGTTACTTACCATGTATGGTTTTCTATTGAGGAAATAAAGAAAATAGGGAATGGAATCATTTTCTTGGTGTGTCATGATGTTAGATTTCCTTGAAATAGCCTATTTTTCCACTTCATCTTCACGGATTAATCATCTCTTCCGATGATGGTAATCCTACTAAGAAATACACACCTGCTCTATCTAGGATTATAAATGCTTGAGATTTAGTTTAACACTTGCTTGATTCCAAAACAATTGAAAATAAACATTAGCAAGTCTTTTCAAAATTTCAAACCCTTTGGTCTAAGTATGGATACCCTTTAACAAAACCTTGATATTGATGCTTGTCATAAGACTTTATTTTTAAAGACTTATAAATGTTTTGGTTTACATATCGATCCATACTTCCCAAAGTTAACCTAGGTAACTATGCCCCCTAACTTCATCCTTTTCACAAAATGGAATTTTTGAAATTGATGATGTTTTTGGCTTAAATTTAGTTTGAATTTAAAGAAAGACAAGTGTTTTTGGTAAAAATAAACTAATTTAAGCAGAATAAATTGACAAATTGAACCCCACATGACCATTTGGCATCTGATCACTCCGGTTGAACAACCTGACCTTACACATGCTATCATTCAACCAAACTTTGAACTCATTGAAGGAGAATAAACTGATATAATTAGTAGTTTGAGAAGCTTCACTTTTGAAACAAAGGAAACATGCACCCAATGGAGAAACACAACATACATCATAGAGGAAGACGAGGAACAAGCTGATATTGTGGCTAGAATTCCCATATTACCACCCCCCATGTGGCAATAAATATCCTCTTCTCCATGATCTTGAAATTCTCTAAATGATCTCACGCAAAATCAAAATCCCCAAGAGAAGGTCTACATTATGTCACTTCAAACTTAGGCGTCATAGTCAAAAAGCTATCAAATAACACCTTGAGGCACTCTATCAAAATAGGAACAAGTTTGCAAGGAAATTTTATAGACATGTTTCAATGGATAATCCAGACTTATATGCCCTATTTGGAAGTCAAAACATTGGTCTTTTCCATGATCTTGAACTTCTCTAAATGATCTCACGCAAAATCAAAATCCCCAAGAGAAGGTCTGCATGCCACTATTTCAAACTTAGACATCATAGTTCAAAGTATATTAGAAAACATATCCTAAGATAGTACCACAATTGAGATAAATCACTAAGGAGATGTTTTCTACACTATTTCATGAATGAACTTGATCTACACATTTCATAAGAACTTTTCCTTGATCATTAAGTCTTTAGGGTTTGAACACTTTAGAGGTCTATCATGTTTCTCACCACCTTGGTCTTTGAAAACAAAGGTTCACTTTAAATCAATATTGGTTCAAACACCTTCATCCATCTCTTATCAAAAATTCAAATTTCACTTCACCAAACTTTGGAAAATTTTCGAACACCAACACCTTTGGACTTAAACATCTATCAACCCAAATCCTAACTTAGCTTCTTTGTATGTGAAATGAATCCTTTTCCATGCATTTGACTAAGTTAGTTATCATCTTTGAACTTTTTTATCTTGAAGGTCACAACTCTACCCTAAAGGTTCACAAGTTCATAAACATCCTTTATCCAAACATCAGAACATCAAACTTAAGTAAAAAAGTATTATCCCAATTTTTTTGCAAAGATCACTCTCCATATCATTCATCTTTTCATCTCCCACTACCATCATTGCTCCAAAAAGACTTATATCATCCCTTTTACCTAGATTTGAGTCAACTAGAGAGTTCAAACATTACAAATCTCAAAACAACTCTCCCATAGGTGACCCAAAATTTAGGGTAAAAACAATATCACAATACAAGAGAATCATGGAGAAAACCAAAGTCACATTCACCTCAAGGGATCCCAATCATCTAGAATTTGATCCAAGAAGTCATGTTACCCCATCACAACAACCCTCATCTCTATGAGGGCCATATGAGATAGAAGATGTCACAAACAATTCATTTGGACTTATTAGGGAAGAAATCATGTAACATCAAGCCTTTTAAAATGTAGCTCCAATTTCCCCATATTTTGTTGCACAATAATTGACACAAGGCTTGACTTCATCCACTCTTCAAACAACTCCATCACTAGGGCTAAATCAAACATATATTCCTAGTCTTGCAACTAGTCTTTCCAAGGACTTTGGTCACACTCTTCCATTTGAGAGCAACACAATTGTGGGTACTCTCAACACCACTCCATCCCAAACAACCACTTGGACACCAACATTTGGCTCTCCTACCATTCCCAAGGATCCCCAACATCCATATAAACCACTTACACCCAACTACTCCACAACAACCTCAACATATCGAGGATACCCATCTTCATCCATACCCATGAGTACCACAAGTGTTCCCAACATCACGCAAAGTAGTGTTGACCAAGTGTCACAAGTAGACCCAAAAGGGGAAGGGAATACCCTCATGCATAATTATCCTTTAATGCAACAAGGAACATCTTCATCTAATCCTCCCATTGATACATCAAACCCAGCAGTTTCCCAAAACACATCTATTCCATCCATCATCAACCCACATCAAAACAATCCCTTAATAATAAATCTCGTTAACCAAGGTAATACTATGGCCGCATCTCAAACACAAGAGAATCCCCAAAACATTGGTCAATGGAATTCTTTCAATCAGTGGAATCAAGGTCCTAATGTGCCCTTAACATTTCAATACATAACATCCCCATCATCATATTTACCGTTTGTCCCCCAAGTCATGCAACATCAAATGGGACCTCAAAGTTACATTCCTCCATCTCAATCCATTATCTTGTAAGGAATATTAAACCAAGTGAACCCCCAACCTCTCATCAACAATCCACAACCCACAGAAAAAATCAACACCCAAAACCCATCATAGATATCCCAACCACTAATTGATCCTACATTGCAAGCACATGCCCTAGCTTTACAACCATCACAATAGGATTATCAACAAGGAGTCTAACAACAACAACAAGAAAGCAACCTTAGCAACACAAAAACAACAACATGCAACCTTATTCACACAACAACAAGAAGTATCCCTAGTAGCACAACAATAGCAACAACAACAAGTATCTCTAGTAGCACAACAACAAGAATCCCTAGTAGCACAACAATATAAACAACAACAACAAGCAGCCTTAGTAGCTCAACACCAACAACAAGCCCAACAACAAAAAAAAGCTCAACAATATGCCCAAAAACAAAAAAATTCTCGCACAACAACAACCACAAAAAGTTTTATACTATAAACCTCAACAAAGCATCATCAAGCTGAACACATTAGGAACATATATTCCTACACCATCATCACCTTATCATACACTACCATACACACCATACAACACCTCATGATATCAGAATCCCACATACACTTTATCCACCATCCCACAATATGCAACATATGTTCCTCCACCAAGCCCACAAGACGATAAGGCATCACAAATCAAGCCACTAACATAAGTAATGTAGGATATATGGATGGGAAAAATGAAGAAACCCCATACACAAAACCTATGCCCATATCCATTCGATTGAAACATCACAATGGTACCATTTCCTCCTAGTTTTGAAATCCCCAAATTTGATAAATACAAAGGGAGAGGAAGTCCTGTGGACCATATCAAAGAGTTAAATGCCATGTGTATCGAGGTCGACGATAGTGAATCTTACTTGATGCACCTTTTCCCATGAAGTTTAACAGGTCCTACCATGGATTGGTTTTCTCAATTTCCTCTAGATATCAAAACTTTCCAAGATATCATTGAAAAATTCATAGATCACTTCTCCTTCAATATTGAGATGGGTGTAAGCTTAGAATAGTTATACTCTCAAACAAAACAAGGGAGAATCTTTCACCAATTTCTTGCAATGATGGAGACAAAGAGCTAGTAAGAGAAAGTGGCCAATTCCTTATGAACAACAAGTGGGGATCATCATAGAAAATCTAGATCAAGATCTATCCTTCCACTTGAAAATGTAGTGCATTACATCTTATGATGAGATTTTCCCTAGAGCCCTTACCATCGAGAGAGCTCTAATCTCATAGGGAAATACTCAAGCCTACAAAGACAACTACCCATCAAATAGTTCAATCAACAAGCCTCGTGTCTGGATGAAGAATAAGAATGTAACGAATGATAGCATGGCAGATGCTAAGGCGGTCTTAAGTTCTCCTAGGCCAAACAATAATCAAATAGCTAACATTCAACCAACCATGCAACAAACAACATCACCAAAAAAAATTAGATCAACAACACTGAAACTCAGTAGAGGCGAACTCCCAACAAGAACAACTATCCAAAATGCAAGTACACACAGTTGTCGAAACCTATTGAGACTATCATGAAGAAATTGGTAGAGCCAAACCTGATAATTCTTCCAAAATTTGAAAACTACTAAGAACCACAAGATAAACTACCCCGGTACAATAAAAAGATCTTTGTGTTTTTCACAAAATCAAAGGGAACAAAACATCGAACAATATGAGGCTCAAGAATATTATCCAAGATCTCATAGAGACTGAAGAAATACCTGTTGAAGTACTATCTAGCAACCAGGATCTTAAGGTATACAAGAACCCTATGCTAGATAATAGCAAAGGGGACAACATTAGGAAAGCTAAAGATTACACAAATGTGTAGCATACCTATTCCAATGTGGTCGCTTCCTGTGAAAGTGTCATCACTGTCGTCACCATGAAATGGCCTAGTGTAGAGTGTGGAGTCACCACAAAATGTGGAAAAGTCACCATCCAAGGAGCTTCATCTCAATATCGGGTACAACCAACTTTTCCAACGTCAAATCCTAGCAAGTACAATATCCTAGATCAGCTTAAGAAGACCCCTGCACAAATTTCTATCTTACAACTATTGAGGTTATCCCCTGCACATAGGGAAATATTAGAGAAAGCTTTGTCTACATTGTCTATCCTTGAGGATATAGATACAGAGTAGTTTCAAGCTATGGTAGGGCATATCACTAATCATCTTCTCACCTTCTCAAAACAAGACCTACCATCGCAGCCATCTTATAATCATGCTTTACACCTTGAGTTCATCGTTCATAAGAACAAGGTTAAAAGAGTCTTAGTAGATGGAGGTGTTGGTCTGAACATTTTCACCCTTCAATTGATCAAAAATCTAGGTTATTCAAAGGATACTATTGAGAAAACAAAGAGTACCACCATTAGAGCATATGATGATCAAGAGTGGGTATCACAAGGCACAATCACACTATCCATCCAAGTAGGACATGTCATTGTAGAAACTACATGCCAAGTGTTAGACCTTGATCTTCCCTACAACATCCTACTTGGCCGACCTTGGATCCATGCCCTAAAAGTTATAACTTCAACCTACCATCAATGAGTAAAGTTTCCTTTCGAAGGTAGAGAAGTTACCATCCATGGAGATCCTAAGCCTTTTTACTATTGCAAGAATCTTGAGGCCGAGTTCTATAAGATCCCCCAAATACCCAAGAATGATGAAGGGCCTACACCTTCTACCTCATTTGTTGACCCATCATCCCTTGCATCTACCTTAGAAGTGAAAAACACCCATTGTGCAAAACATACCCGACATCAAAGTAGTGATCTAGGATGATGGTTGTGGAAACTATAAGCTAACAAAGGATACTCTTTTGTTGGGGGAGCTACCTCTTTCTACCAAATCTCATGGGAAACCTACACCTAGAAACTTCCCTGAAACTATCAAGATGGCAACTACTACCTTCACCAAGTGGGGGGACCTAAAAAGAGAAGATGTCAATGAGGAGGATATTTCTAAACTACTCTATCAAGATGAATGACCCACCCCCGTTCATCCCATGGAAGATGACAACAAAGGCTTGGAACTAATGAAGGGAATGGGGTATACCGAGAATAAAAAACTAGGACAAAATGACAATAGTTTGCTAGAACCTATCATTCCTGAGAAATGTCCAAAGAATCTTGGCCTAGGTTGTACTACTAGAAAGGTTACCCTTATTAGCAAAGGTATTTCTGCTAAACAAGCTGAGGCTTCCTCTTGGTTACCAACATCGCGTGATATGACCCTAGATGACTTCCCCCTTGATCTTGTTGACCTATTTGAGAATAAATCCCTCTCCATGATATCTACATCATCCTTCACCCCAAGCAACCAACCAAACGAAATATGCCTAGTATACCCACAACTCATTGACTTGCACCAATGAGGACCACCGATTCTAAATTTATTCGAAAATGATGAAGCAATCTCAGAGTTCATAGGACTTCACGAAAACCTATCATGGGCATATCACAAAGCTAGTTTTGACATATAGCTTTACAAAAGGGTGTACTACAAGGAGATGATTGAATCCTTCAAAAGAAAAATTGATGACATGCAACTAACATGTAGATCTTTGAGTGAAAACCACATTGTGGCACTTTTTTTATCCTGAAATAGTAAAAAGAAAGGACATATACAAGGGTGAAAAAATATTTGAGGTGCCCAAGGATGAGGATTTCAATCTCCCCCTTAGTGAAATGCATCTAGAAAATTCAATAGTCTTAGAAGAAAAGGCCACTCTAGTCAACGTGGGAACGGATGAAGTAACCAAGATCACTTTCTATGTCGAATCCTTGTTGGATAAAGAACAAAAGAACCTAGCAGCATTCCTGAAAGAGAAAAGAACTAAATTCGCATGGTCATACACATATATGCTAGGGGTCAATCTAGAAGTGGTTGTGCATCATTTAGCAATCTATCCTAGAGCTAAACCAGTGAAGCAAAAATTAAGAAAAACGCACCCTCAAATAGAGCTCTTGGTGAAACTTGAGTTACAAAAGCTTCTTGATGTTGGATTTATCCAACTGATAGATTATCCTAAGTGGGTTTCAAACTTGGTACCAATCTCCAAACCCACTGGGGGCATCAGAATATGCATTGATTTCAGAGACTTGAACAAGGCATTCCTGAAGGATGATTTCCCTCTTCTTAACATTGACATCATAGTGGAATTAACAAATGGGCATGAGGTGTTATCACTCATGGATGGTTTTTTAGGCTACAATAAAATCATGATTTCCAAGGAGGATCAATACAAAACTTCATTCACTTGTCCATGGGGGACATATTGTTGGAACATGATACCATTTGGGATAAAGAACGCAAGAGAAAGCTATCAAAGAGCAATGACCCTCATCTTTCATGACATGATCCACAAAATAGTCAAAGACTATGTGGATGATATTTTGGAAATTCAAAGAAAATGAGTGTGAACATACAAGTCTTGGGACCCATCTTTGATAGACTCAAAGAGTATAAGGTACAGATGAATCCAAAAAAATGTGTCTTTGGGGTGACATTAGGAAAGCTTCTTGGCTATATCATATCACAAATGGATAAAAAATGATCTAGCAAAGGTAAAAGCCATCCTAGACATGGAACCACAGCAAACATTGAAGCAGATGAGAGGGTTACAAGGAGGATTGTAGTCCATCAAAAGGTTCATGGTGCAACTATCAGAAAAAATCCACCCTTTCTCGCATCTTCTCCATAAAGGAATAACTTACAAGTGGGATGGGAAGTGTGATAAATATTTCCAATAGATCAAGGACTATCTATTAACACCTCCAGTGCTCATGTCATTGATACCAAACAAACCCTTGATCTAGTATATCTCAGCCACATCAACAACACTAAGGACTCTTCTCGCACAACATGATGAAAACAGAAAGGAAAGAGCCATTTATTACATTAGCAGGACCTTGGTGGGATATTAAATGAACTATTCATCCATTGAGAAAGAATGCTTAGCAGTATTTTTTTCTTCACAAAAGTTCAGAAAATATGTGTTGTCACATCAAGTCAAACTTATTGCAAAGATCAACCCAATGAAATACCTGTTATCCAAAGCAACTCTCACTGGGTGAATGACCAAATGGGTAATGATCTTCATTGAATTTGACATAGAGTATGTGGAGTGAAAAGTAATCAAAGGACAAGTAATCACAGAACAACTAGCAGATGCTCCTATCTATGCAAATAATCCATTGATATCTAGCTTTCTTGATGAATTAGTATTCCTTTTTAATGTAGTGGATCAATGGAAGATGTACTTTGATTTATCATTCACCCAACATGGATCAGGGACAGGTATTATCTTTAATACCCCTCAAGGTGATTGCATTCCAATGTCATGTTGACTATCGTTTCCATGTACTAACAACATTGTGGGGTATGAATCCCTGATCATAGGTCTAAGGATAGTAGTTCAATGGAAGATACAAGAGATAAAAGTCTATGGAGATTCACAACTAGTTATCAATCAAGTCAATGACAACTACCAAACCAAGAATGATAAACTCACTCCTTACAAGAAGATGATAGAGAGTCTCAAGGATATTTTCATAGATATAGCTTTTGAGCAGATTCCTCACATGAACAACTGAGCAAGAAATGCTATGGAAATAATTGGATCATTATTAGGCATTCCACACAACATCCTTTGATGTGAATTCTTGGTAGAACAACAACTCGTACTAACTTTTGAAATCCCAAAATCTGAATTTGTGTGTGTCATCGATGGTCCTGGATCTTTGTGGTATCATAACATATTCACCTACCTAAGTAGAGGAACCCTCCCATCCGATATCACCTCCAACCTCAAAAAGACCTTTGTAAAGAGGGAATCTTGATTTGTGATCATAGGTGATACCTTATACCATCAAAGCATTGAGGGGACATTACTACGATATCTTAACCAAGAGGAAGCCTTGACCATGTTAATTTAAGTGCATGATTGCACATGTGGTTCCCATTCTAGTGGTATGACCTTAGCTAAGAAATTGTTGAGGATGGGGTACTACTGGCCAACAATGGAAAGAAAAGCCCATTAGTATGTGCAAAAGTGTGTCCAATGTCAACATGGATATTTGATTCATGATCAAACTCAGGAGTTGCAACCAATGGTCACACTTTGGCCTTTCTTGCAATGGGGGCTTGACCTCATAGGAAAGATTACTCCAACTTTTTCTAATGGCCACAAGTTTATCATAACAATCACTGATTACTTTACCAAGTGGGTAGAAGCCATTTCTATGACCTACATTACAAGGAAGAAAATTTCTAAGTTTATCCTGAATTATCTAATCTGTCATTATGGTGTTCTGAAATCCCTTACCTCATACAATCGAACACCCTTCAAGAATTAGGATGTGAAAGAGTTATGTCAAAGATTCAACATCCAACATAAATTCTCTATCCTGTATTACCCCTAGGGAAATAGTCAAGCTAAGGCTACAAACAAGACCATTCTGAAGATCCTAAAGAAAATGGTCAATGAAGTTGGTTGTGATTGGAATCTGTAGTTGAATGCCACTCTATGGGCCTATCAAACCAGTATTTGCACACCTATAGGTGCAACCCCATTCTCCTTGTTCTATGGATTAGAAGCCATCCTTCCTATTGGGGTCAAGCTTCCATCACTATGAGTGTCACTATAGAACCTAATCATTGATGAAG
>VDFB02231455.1:0-63094 GCA_007258455.2 Sequoia sempervirens
CTCCCTCTCTCAGGTCTCTCTCTGTCACTCCCTCTCTATCGCCTTCTCTATCACTCTCTCTCTCCCACTCCCTCTCTCTCACACTCCCTCTCTCTCTCTCTCTCCCTATCTCTCAAGTCTCTCCCTCTCACCCCCCTCACACTCTCAAGTCTCTCCCTCTGGAAGCCTACCTAGATAAATCTCTCTTTCTCTCCCTCTCTCTCTCTCCCCCCTCTCTCTCCCTCTCTCTCTCTCTCTTCCACCCCCTCTCTCCATCTCTCCCTCTATATCTCCCACCATACCTAGCGAAGTCCCTCTCACTCCAACCCCTTCTCTCCCACTCCCTCTCTCTTAGGTCCCCCCCTTCCAACCCCCTCTCCCTCTCTCAGGTCCCTCTCTCACTACCTCTCTACCTCTCTCCCTCTCTCTCAAATCTCTCCCTCCCTCTCTCCCTCCCAACCTACCTATACAAGTCTCTTTCTCTCTCTCTTAAAATTATCACTCCCTCTAAAGACATACATACATACATATAAGTAGACATACATATATACAAGCATACATACATATGTACATACAATCGTACATACGTACATACATGTAATAGACTAGAATTTAACATAAAGCAAGACATAACACGAGCGCATTATAATGTGCCCACATTATGTCTTTCTAGGTAACTCTTGGGAAGAAACACAAAAAAATGTCAAAACTATGAAATTACATGCTTGTGTTATTTATTGCTTTGGGAATCACCAAGCCTTAGGCTTGGTATTTTATTTGGAATACCAACCCAAAGGCTTGGAGTTCCTTCCCAACATCCAAAGACATGTTTTTGCAAGTTCTACAATATTTCACATATCGCATTCGTGCTAAGCATCAGGTCTGCACATGTTTCAAGGTCGAACAAATTGAACACCTAGGTAATGTTAGGCTCTCTCTTAACTATCTAACAATGTAATTTTTTTTCACATTTTGACAATGTTAAGCCTTTGATCTTTAAATTATTTTGTTTGTACGTACATACATACATATACATCGACTAATACATACATATATACATACATTGATACATACATACATACATACATACATACATACATATATGCATACATACATACAAGCATACATAAATACAAGAATACATACATACAAACATACAAATATACATACATACATGTAATAGACTAGCATTTAACATAAATCAAGACATAACGCAAGCGCATTATAATGTGCCCACATTATGTCTTTCTAGGTAACTCTTGGGAACAAACACAAAAAAATGTCAAAACTATGAAATTACATGCTTGCGTTATTTATTGCTTTGGGAATCACCAAGCCTTAGGCTTGGTATTTTATTTGGAATACCAACCCAAAGGCTTGGAGTTCCTTCCCAATGTCCAAAGACATGTTTTTGCAAGTTCTACAATATTTCACATATCGCATTCGTGCTAAGCATCAGGTTTGCACATGTTTCAAGGTCGAACAAATTGAACACCTAGGTAATGTTAGGCTCTCTCTTAACTATCTAACAATGTAATTTTTTTTCACATTTTGACAATGTTAAGCCTTTGATCTTTAAATTATTTTGTTTGTGTGTCTATTTTTTTTGGCAAAAACCAATGTTTGATATTTTTTCTTTATAAATTATCCGTTCATCAAAATTTCAAATAAATTATATTTTTAGAAACTAGACTCCATTCTACACATTAAAAAAATTTTGTTTTCAATTAGTTTTCAAAATTTATAGGGGTAGAACGACCAAAATTTTGTTTTTCAAGAAGTGTCCACTTTGAAAATTAGTAAAAAATCAAATATTCATTAAAAAATTATCAAATAAATCAAGCATAAACTGCATGCTATTAGCTAATTTCTCACTGAAGCGATTTTCAAGATACCAAAAAAAAGTTAACCTTTTGAGGGAGACACAAAAATCGCTATGTTATATTTTTTTGACAAAAACAACACCAATTTTTGTAGGTATCTCTTTTGAAGCCCTTAATCTTTACCATTTTAAAAAAAAATAGTAGTTTAGAAAGTAGACTCAGAGCACTATGATCCTTATTTTTTTGCATCTAAATTTTTTGAGTGTAACTATCCTCAATTTCACATCCAAGGTCAGTATTTCCTAATTTTAGAAAAAAAGTGCCAACTTAAGACCCCTTTTTGGCTCCCCCATCTTTTTGCACTTACCCATGTATCCAAGCATTCAAGAATTCAAGTAAATCAAGCAAGAAAGATCTAATTCCTTTGAAGATATGTGTTTGACTTCGGTCCTTCAAGGAAGCTATTGAAGGGTAGTGAGTTGCAACAAGTGATCATTCATCATTTCCTTGCCTTTTATTATCTTTTTATCAAGGTTTAATTACCAAACTAGGGTTTCACCAAGGAAAACCCCCATACAAACAAAACAAACATTTTCTCCTCTTTGTGTATGTGAAGATTACAGGTTGAAGAAGGATTGAAGAGATCTTGAAGAGAAATTTTGCATTGTTGCATTTGGTGTCATCACTCTTGCTAAGACATGAAAACTAAGTTGTAAAATTTATTTCTATCATTTTGACAAGTTTGGAAGTGGAAATCAACATCTTAGATCCAACACCAAAGGACTATAAAAAGTGTTTTCAAAAGCCCTATCAAGGACCCATTCGCCCAGGGGAAAACCGGTCCCTTTGCACACATCTGAATCAAATTTTGGTGATAGGTACATACACTTAGACATCTCCTAGATCTGCTAATAACTTGCTATTACAGTCTATACATCTTCAAGAATTTGTAGTTTACATACTAGGTCATATAGTTTCATTAGTTTAATTATTTCAAATCATTCCTAATCATTTTCTGTCATTAAAGAATCACCAACCTAGGTCTAATTGACTCACCTTTGAGGTTGAAAGTCAATCTCTTGGATTTGTGGTTGGTATTCTATTTAAATCTTGGGAAGAGGGACCTTAAATAATAGTTTCTTTATATTAAGGGAACTAGGGATTTCCCCCTTTTCACAAAATCTCACCTATTAGAGACCAATTCACTTGTATTAACAAAGAGATTTCCCATCACTATTTCAGTGAAATTAAGAGTGTCTTAATACCATTGCAAGAAATTGGCTATTAGTACCTAGAGGAGGCAAGTTTCGGCTTTTGAAATCTCTTCATAGATCTTTGTTCATTGATGATGTTGCCAATATGATAATTCTTCTTCACCAACTAATGGGAAATGAAAATTCAATTGAGTTTGAGAAATGAATGTACCTTTTTATCAATAACATATGTGCGAGGAATCAATTCATTGATTGGGGGTGAAAACACAAAGTTGTGTCATACTTTTATAAAAGAACTGACCAACATTGAACCGGATTTTTAACTTGAATCACTAAAAGGTGAAATATATGTTTTGAATTTTGAAATGATGTAAACTAATAAAATATTTATTTTTTAGTGTATTTTATGTTTATATTTTTTTTTAAATAAAAAATTATTTCAATATAGTTTTTGTAAAATTGACACTAAAATTTAAGTGTTGATAAAATGCTGAAAAATGACATTAAATGGGATGTCACTCTAAGTTATATATTAAATTCTATTTTTTTCCTTCAATCTTTTTGTGTGTATTTATAAGTTAAAACTTTAGTGCCTAGAATTATTCTTTCCCAATTTTGTTAGTGTGAATTGGGTTATTTCCTAACTAGTTCTTAGTGAGGACCTATTCACATCATTATAAGTTTACTTAGGAGTTAAGTTACCTAGGTGTCATTTCTAGAAACTAGTTATAATGGGGCTATGTTTCATTAATTAGCTTATAGTTATCTAGGCATTTAATATTTCACATGCATTTAAAATTATGCATTAGGCATTTAATGTTTGCATCCATGGTGGTTATCCTACCTCCTCTCACCTTGCCTATATAAACAAGGTGCTTATTCATTGTAAATCATCTCATGAAGATTTCATGATATCACATACATATCTAGAGATTCTAGATATCAATCAATAGATCATTATTTGATCAATCATGAATCTTCTTGCAACACTTTCTTGTGGGTGGTGTCTTTCTTGATTGATCCATTGAAGACTACAACTTCAAGTGGGTTATTGTTCATTCATATTTCCTATAGACACCTAAAAATGACCTAGGCCTGCAAGCTTCATTTTTACCACTTTCGTCCTAGCATAATTATGACATTTAATTATGTCCTTGGTCCACATTCGACTATTGATTAAATAATTCATGTCATTTATTCCTCATGATTATTAAATAAAGAAATTTTATTTATTAAATACGTCATTAATTGTCTAAGGTCTTCCTTTAATTAAATAAATTTCTTAATTTATATAATTCCCCTTTGTCATTTATTTCTTCTTGATTATTAAATAAATAAATTTTATTTATTTAATTACGTCACTAATTAAGTCCCCTTCTTTCTAAAATTAAATAGATTCTAATTTATTTAATTTTTGTCCACTTTCTACTATAATTAAATAATTATTTTAATTATTTAATTATTCATTGGCCACTTCTCTCATAAATTAAATAAATTTTATTTATTTAATTTGGTCCACTCTCTTGAATTTTGAATTAAATCATTATTTAAATTCAAAATGATTCTTTGTCACATTCCTCTATAATTAAATAATATCTTTATTATTTAATTATTCATTGGTCACCTAAATTAAATAATTTTTATTATTTAATTTCTCCAACAACCTCTTTATCTGTGCCAATCTTATCTTCCAAATCAAATCTTATCTCTTGACATCTCATTCAATTTCATCCCTTGATTGAATTATCTCATAATTCAATCTCAACCCTTCATTTCTTATCATTTGCTCTAATTTTGACCTAACCCTAGTCCATACTACAACATTCAATCTTGACCATTGATTCTAGGGTATTTGTCATCTTCTCATCCTGGCCACACATTCAAAATTGCAATTTCTATAAAATGGCAATTTTGTTCTTATTTCATATCTCATGCTCATTCTGTCAACTTAGGCTATTATTATTTTTGCAGTCATTGTCATTTGCAGTCATTGTCATTTTAGTCTATTGTGAGGTCATTTCTTTTATATAAATCCTTCAACCTTTGCATAGGGCTTTGACATTAGTCTAGGTGCTCATTTGAAATTTGAGGGCCTCATTCGATTTGCTGCAAACTAGAAGGTGTAACAAAGGTGAAGCATGGAAGATGAAGATTTAGGGTAACATTGTTCTTTTTATTTTCATTTCATTTCCTTTGTACTTTGTTACTTCAATGGATTTTTAATGTTATGGTGCTAACCCCTCTAACTATTCTGAGAATTTTCCTTGATTTACATTTCCAACATGGTATCAGAGGTATATCTCAACTCTAACATGGTATCAAAGCATAGGCCTTGAAAATTCCATCTTGTATTGGAGAGTTGAGCTTGAGGAGATTTTCATTGCAGGTTGGAGGGTTTGCATTTTGACCTAGTTGCCATCATTTGGGAGGTAGCTAATTTATGGACTAGACTAGGTCATATCCGGCCCTTCCACTGCATACACAAGGCCCAAAACCCCCCATTTCATATAAAATATTTCATATTTTTGAAGAAAATTTATTTTTGGTGATTTTTCAAAAAATTCGAGTGACTATCTTAAATTTGATGACCAAATGACCATCACGAAAGCCCCCTCATGTCTTAATTAGGCAATTTTCTTAAAATTGCCATAACTTTTGACTTGGGTATTAGATTTTAAAAAATGAGATGTCATTGGAAAGTTGGTTCTGAGAACTTTCTAATGGTGTAGTTATTATTATCATATTTTACTCATGGAATATTTTATTGTAGCTTGAAGTGAAGATTCTCTTTTGGACTCCTAGGCTTGTATCTTTTCACCAAATTGTAATTTTTTTAGATTCCAATGACATTGCAAAGGTGATTCAGAGCTCTCTCATTTTGTCCATCTACTTTTTTTAGATTCAACCCCAAGTACATTCTATTGAGGTTTTGCAATTTGAGGCATTTACTTGATAACTTGGATATACTACAATTTGGAGAAGGTTTATTTGTATTGGAAGGTTTCATTTTCAGTTGTGCATCATATTTGAGAGTTTTGAATTGTTGGTGAAGGTCAATTTCTTTGTAATTTTGGAGATCTATCATAATTCATTATGGGGTTTTCATTTCATCCTTCTTTGATTGTGTTGAAACAAGGAAACTATAAATAATAGAGATATGGAATCATAAAAAATCTCATATGGCTTCATATGTTGCCACATTTGTATAATCTTGTTCCCCCTCCTGGTACTGACAGTAAGAAATTTGATTGGAATTGCAAAAGGGATCATGTCTTAGGAGTTATTGCAATACATATTGATGATGCCACTTTGAATTTTATTGATCATTTTGAGTGTCCTCATACTCTTTGGATTAAAATTTGGGAGATATATGGAGATATTGATACTCAACCATGCCTAGATGATCCTATTTTAGATTGTCTTATGCCTCTTCATTTTTCAGATAGGATGCCCTATGATCATGCTACTATGCAAGAGTTTGAATATTTGGAGCACTTTGAATATTCAAATGAGGATGATGAAGTTTCTTCAGATGCTCCTTCTTCTCCATTAGAGATATTTGATGTACCTTCACCTTCAGTGATTCATCATGTAGATTCATTGATTGAGGCTCCCATCATTCCTATTCAATAGGACCATTCATCTTTTGTTGGTGATTCATTGAGAAATTTCTGCAATTCATTGCAACAACTATCTTATTGTCTTCCTAATTGGGATTCCTATTTATCAAACATTGCATCCTTGTTTGTGGAGTCTCACATTTCAAATTTGGAGGACATATTTGAGGGGTTATCTCTCCTATTTGATGACAACCATTACACAAATGTTGTCAACCCATCTTTGTCTTTGGATCTTCTTCTACATCAATTTTTGCATAGTCCTGATTTGTCACCTTCTTCTTTGATTGGGCATGTACCTAATTTGATTGTGGCATCTTCATCTACCTTGGGAAAGGAGACACACGAGAAGTTTATAGAGACTTCATCATCATACATCTTCATGCTTCTTTTTTTCAATTCCTATATAGAATGGGAAGCATTCCTGCATTTGTACTTGGTTTTGTTTCTTCCAAAAGGGAGACAGGTTGTTTTTCGATATTAGATCATGTTTTGTCTTTAGGAACTTACCATATTTTTAGGTGATTATCCATTATGGGGGGCTATATAGTATCTCCATTTCCCTCTTATGGGGGGGCTATTGATTATAATGCATTTTTGTGATGGATGTTTCTCTTGGGGGGTATTGATGTTGAGACCTCCATACATCACTTCTATCACTTGTACATGATTTGTACTGTATCTCTTTTTTGGAGAGGATTTTTGTTCCATGAAGTTTTCTCCTTTACTCCATTTATGAGAGATTAGTTTCATTTATTAGTTGTTCATGGGTACCTAACATGGCCTAGTTGTTCAGACCCATATTGCATTTGCATCATTTTCATAATAACCACGCTCCTTAAGTTGCAATTATGGGGGGTGCTAGTGTGAATTGGGTTATTTCCTAACTAGTTCTTAGTGAGGACCTATTCACATCATTATAAGTTTACTTAGGAGTTAAGTTACCTAGGTGCCATTTCTAGAAACTAGTTATAATGAGGTCATGCCTCATTAATTAGGTTATAGTTATCTAGGCACTTAATATTCACTTATGCATTTAAAATCATGTATTAGACATTTAATATTTGCATCCATGGTGGTTATCCTACCTCCTCTCACCTTTCCTATATAAACAAGGTGCTTGTTCATTGTAAACCATCTCATGAAGATTTTATGATATCACATACATATCTAGAGATTCTAGATATCAATCAATAGATCATCATTTGATCAATCACCAATCTTCTTGTAACACTTTCTTGTGGGTGGTGTATTTCTTGGTTGATCCATTGAAGATTGCAACTTCAAGTGGGTTATTATTCATTCATATTTCCAAAAGGTTTGATAAATAATTTAAAAAAATAAATATTAAAATGTGCATGTATTGAAAACATAAGTGTTCTCATGTGATGCCAACTTTTGTATTAACTATTTATCCACAATAGAAAATAAATTATACCATCTTGACATAGAATCATTTATTTAGTGCACCATATTTTTTTAATTTTTTAAATAAATTTGTATTTTTTCTTTATAAGATAATCAACCTTATATTTTGGTGCTAATAACTTACTTTTAGTAAAAATAAATAAAAATATAAACAATAATCAAAATTTAAAAACTACACTTGTAGATCTACAAAAGGGTAGCTATATATATATAATATCATTTAGAGGATTAGGATTTGTTGAAACATTAAGTTTTTTGAATAATTTTACTTTTTTGGTAAATTGGCCCCAAAGTGGTGCTACATATGCATTTAGTTAACAATTTTAGTTGGAAAAGTTGTGGCCATATCTAATTAGCTACAATGAATCTAGCTAGATCATATGTTTGACAAAAAATGATTTTTAGCTAGAAATACTTAAATTCACTTGTGTTGATAAGTTGGCCAAAACTATGACACAACTTTGTACTTTTGCCTTGGGGTGGCATTATCAATGATAATTTACACGATCAGTTGACTAAATTTGAGACAAACTAGTTTTTCCACATGTCTTCCTATCTTTTCTATGCAATTTTTGGTATGAAGAATACCAGAGGAATGTATTATAATACAATGCAAATCTATAACTAGTATCCATAATTATAGTTGAAGGAAAGTTACAAGAACTTTCAAAGAGTGAATGATGCTTTTATAATACTAGCAGTAAGAGAGCTCCAAGGAAATATTAAACTTAGGATATTTTTAGAAGTGACAACTCTTGCCAAACGGTATGAAAGCTATTTCATCCATTTTTTGAGGTTCACCTATTTGCAGGTTGGAGGGTTTGATGGATACCCATACAAAATACCTAGATATGTAGATGATAAAATCATCTTGAGAGTTTTACATGGAACTTAGTGTGGTAAAAACTAGGTGTAGAAACATGAAGAATAGTGGGGTTCCTTTTCCCATTGGCCTTAGTCATTACAACTGCAAATATAATTTTGATGCTCAAAATATTGAGCAATCATTGGTAAAGATTAGTCTATTCTTCTACACCATGAGGTTCTCGTTTTATAGCAAGGGATATGTTAGAAATAATTTAATCTTGGGTCTAGGGTGCAATAATTTTCTAAACATTGAAGATTTCTTGGAGGATAGCGAAGATGACTATGAAGTCCAAAAGAGAGATTGGATGAGGTCGACGATGAAAAAAATCAAGGATTTCAAACTTGACTGGTATGTGAATAGGATCAATGATGATGAATCTAACTTAATTGACCCCTTATATTCTAAAAAGATCTAGGTTCAACCCTTGCCACCTATCAATTGGGTGAACTAGGAAATAAAAAAAATCAATGAGAGAATTGCTTATATGCTCAATAGATTAGAAGATTGGTTTAGCAGGAAAATTATTGAGATACCAACCACTAATTTTTCAAGTAAAGGAGAGCCTTCAAGGAATAAAAATGATAGTAAACAGGGTACTTCTTCTACCCCTTCTCAAGTTTTTACCCCAACTTCATGTTCTCATAAGGATAGTCAAGGAGGCGGTGATGATGAGGATCCATCCAAAAGGAGTATCTTTAAGAGTACATGTGAGGATGTTCCAAATTTGAAGAAGAAAAGATCAAAAATCAAGGAAAGGTAATTGCAACCCATCTAGGAAGAATTCAAAGCAATGGATTGAATAGAATCTAAAGATGATCCTAAGGATGATGAGAAAAGACCAATAATGTCCCCTTTAATTCTCATCATATCTTCTACACATGAGGTGATTGATCCCCCTCCTGTTATAGAGACTCCACCTAAGATATATATATATATATATATATAAGTGTATCTCTAGAGGATGTTTTTGAGCCACCTATTCTTCCTTCATCTGTGGCATCTTTCCCATCACCTACCAATATTCCATAATCTTCGCAGGGTCTTACATTGTCTTGGTTAGAAAAAAATTGAGGAAAAGGAAAGTTACTAAATCGGTTGTTCTTGAACTTGATTCAATTTATAGTAACTTATTCTAGAAGCCAAAAAGGTTGAAGAAGATAAGGTCACCTCTAGAGTGACAATGTATTTTTTATTAGGAAACATGAGGTTGCTTAGCCTATTTTAGAGAAAAGTGTGAATGAAGCTATTGAGGCTGACTTTGATATCATTAAGGTGGACTTGGGTCCTTCAACTCATGAGGGAGACATTCATAATTTTAATATGTGAGCTTCCAATTTGGTACAACACATAAATAAAGAAAAACATACAAAAGACCAATTAAAAAAATAAGTGCAAACTTTGACTTCATATCTCAAGTCTATTGTAGACACAACTACTTTGCCTATAGATGCAACCCATTCTTCTACAACTCCTTTTATTGAGGGAAATGTTGAGAAAGGAGTCATAGGGAGTGTCCATAAGTATCAATCATATGAAAAAGTGATGAATAAATGGGTTGAATAGATCAAAGTAGATGCATCAAATATCATTGGGAAATAAAAAGAAATTTATGAAGAAGAAGAAGATAGGAAAGAAGTGATTGAAGAAGAGCCAAGGAGTGTTAGGAAAGAAGAATTAGTTTGGTAGGGAATTTTGAAAGATCTTAAGGAAATGATAAAGATAGATCCTAATGTCCTAATTTCCGAAAAGATATTTTCGACTGTAGAAGATCAATCTAATTCTTGGTTTCAAAGTGTAAAATAGAAAATGGTAATCATTAGTTAGATCTCGACATAACAAGATAAACTATTAGAAATTTTTGATCAAGTAAATACTAAAGTTCAAAATGATTTCTTTTCAATCAACCCAAATGCATTGTTAAAGGATGAAGTTAAAAATATTAGAAAGAGCTTCAAAGACATGATCAATAAAGAATTGTTTAACAAGCAAGATTTTGATATAGAAATAATGAAGAGGTTGAGTGGAATTTTAGTAGATCTAGATACATGTGGTAGTCGTATCCTCTATTTTCATCATGAATTGGATGAAATTAAAAATATCCAAGCTATTCATAGGTTAAGGGTGACCAATGGCGTCATTCCCAAGAATAAATTACTTTCTTTCATTGTCAATCTATTCATAGAATACAAAACAAAGTCTCCTCTTCATCAAAACTAGGTTATGATGCAAGGGACTTCTTCATAAAGAGCTAGAGATGATGCAAATAGAGGAAAAGGAGTGACTTAGTAAAGTTGATAAGCCTAGCTGTTTTCTCAAGTCATAAGTCATAAATTAAGTTTTGAATCAATATTTGATGTAATGTGACTTATGTCACCACTTTCTAAGAAAATTTAGAAAATAGACTTTAATTCTGAGAAAATTTAGCAAATCTTAAATGGAATAATTTTAATTTTATTTTCTCAAATTCGTAAGATGGTATTTATCCAAGTAGTTATTAGCTGGTTACAAAATAGTTATCATAACCAAACCTATATATAGAGAGATTTTGTCATTGTAAAGGGGAATTTTTGAGTCTCACAAATTTGTATAAGGGATTTTAGAATTGTACAATTATACAAAGTAATGGAAATAATTTTTGGAGGTGGATTCATGGTGTTTTCTATGTGTCATTGTTAATATTTTTTATGTTAAGCTAATAATGACCTTTGTTATCCAAAATCATGTTTGTGGGAGTCATTAGTCATATTTTAGAAGATCTATGCTAAACATTCCAATTTCCTAGTAACTTTATTTGTATATGTTAATCCTTACAATATGAATTCGTCGTAAAAATCTTGTGTAGTCTCTAATTTTTATGATGAATCTTGTTCAATTTAAGATTGTAAAAATTGTATAGCATTCATGTATTTGATGTTAGATTATTTAATATTGTATTTATTTTTAAACTTTTTTTCTTTCATTTCAATACTTTTTGGAGAAAAGTACACCAAAATCTTAAAAAAATTATCATACGGGTGTGTGCAAGAAGTTGAGTCCACTTTTTAGTCAATAAGTGGAAGTGTTTTCCTTGATTTTTAGAATTTATCTCACTTCACCTAAAAATTTGAAGCGCTTAAAGATTGAATCTTAAAAAATTCAGTAATATGAAATGTAGTACTCTGAGTCTAATTTCCAAATATATAATTTATTCTAATACTTAGATGATACAAATTGATTTTCAATAGGCATGTCTAAAAACTATTGTTTAAAAGTCACTCTTTTTACCATACCATGCACATGTACGCCATCCATATTTTGACCTAAATAATTGTATTTTTTTAATCCTTTGGGAAAATATTTGTAAGACATTGAAGAATGTGCATGATATTTTTTATAATTTTTTTGAATATTTTTTTGTTAATTTTTTATTGGCCATAATTGTTGTTTTGAAAATCCTCATGTACGTCACACATAAGATGACCTAAACTTATCATTTTTCAATTTTTTTTCCAAATTAAAAAAAATTCTTTGAAGAATGTGCATGTATAATTTGTTTTTCAAAAAAAATATTTTAATAAAAAGTTATTAAAATACTAAAAATCCCTCATATTTCAAATTTATGGACTAGTTTCATCAAAAATTATTTGAAAAATAGAAAAAAAGTCCAATTGCAAAAAAAATTACATATTTGTAATCTACACAATCTCATCTATAATGGGTTTTAATTTCGTCAAAAAATTAACAAATCTCCCGTAAAAATTCTTGTTGAGAAGACACCTATGGATGTGTCGTTGGGAAATAATCCCTCATTGAGACATCTCAATGTTTGGTTGTGAGGCATATGCACGTGTTGAATGAGAAGAGGTAAAAGTTGGAGAACAAGGTAGTTAAGTGTATCTTCATTGGCTATGGTGTTGGTGTGAAAGAGTACAAGCTTTAGGAACCAATGGATGAAAATGTTTTCTACAATAGAAGTGTAATATTCAAAGAGATGAAACCTTCCTCTATTGTTCTATAACTAGAGAAAGAAGAGAAGGAAACATATGTGGTTCATGTTCCTCTGACACCAATGAAAAATGAATTGAGAAAACATGTTGTACTTGATGATGAGGAGAGCTCCAGAATATTTAAAAGTTTAGAAGAATAAGAAGATCCTCAACCTCAACCTTTGAGGAAATCCACACATTTGATTTAGAAACCTAATAGGTTTGGGTATTCATTGCTTGATTCTAGTTGTATTTTTTCTTTGATTGATAATATTGATGATCCAAAGGCCATAAGGGAGGATATGGGTATGAGTGAATCAAATTATTGGATAAAATCCATGGATTAAGATATGACAACATTAAAAAAGAAAAATACATGGGATCTGATACCTTTTCTCGAAGGATGTAAACCGGTTGGATGCAAATAGGTGTTCAAGATTTTTTTCGTCATAATGGTAGTGTTGAGAATCATATAGAAAGGTTGGTCATGAAGGAGTATTTATAGGTGGATGGAATTGATTATGGTGAGATAGTATCTCATATTTTAAAGATGACATCCATTAGGATCTTTTTATTACTTGTACTGTATTATTTACAAGTTAAGTAGATGAATGTGAAGACAATTTTCCTTCATGATGACTTGGATGAAGAAATTAATATGTCATAGCCTGAGCACTACATTGTAAAAGGTAAAGATAATTTGGTTTTCAAGTTGAATAAGTATTGTATGGTCTAAAATACTCTCCTAGGATGTGATATCAAAATTTGGATGCCTTTGTGTTGAGATTGGTATTTATGAGATCAAAATTTTATCACTATGTCTATTATAAGATTGATAAAGATTGTATTCTTATTTTTGTACTAAATGTTGATGATATGATAATTTTTTGGAATGGTAAGAGTTTGATTTATTATTTGAAGTCTTAGTTGTCAACACAATTTGAAATGAAAGATTTAGTGGCAACTAGGTACATTTTGGTGATGGAGATAAAAAGAGACATAGCTAGTAGGAAACTTTGGTTGGGACAAAGTAAGTATGTGAACTAAGTGTTGGAGAGATTCAAAATGGTAGCTTGTAGATCGTTATATTTTCCTATTATTCAAGGGATAAGTTTATATACTAAGGACTATTCAAACTATCCTATTGAGATGAAGGACATGAATAGAGTACCTTATATGAGTGTTGTTGATAGTTTCATATATGCTATGGTTTGTACTAGGCTAGATATTACCTAAGAAATAAGACTCCTAAGTCAATTTATGGATAATACTAGATAGATGCATAGGGATTTAGTAAAGAGAGTTTTCAAATATTTGAGGGGTACTTCCAAGTATTCCTTATACTTTCATGATTATCCTATAGGACCTCAAAATTCAATTTGTTTAATTTATATGTGGAATCCTATTGGGTAGGTGACATTGATAGTAGAAGATCCAATAGTGGATGTGTTTTCATAATGTTTGGTCGTGCTATTAATTGGATGAGTAAGAGGCAAGTTGTAGTCACTTTTTCCACGACTAAAGTAGAGTACATGGAAACTACTCATGCTTGTAAGGAAGCCATTTTTCTTAGGAGATTATTTTCTGATGTTGGGCTTGATGTAGAGATGATTAATATATGTTTTGATAGTTAGAGTGCCATATTTTGGAAAATAATCCAACCTTCCATGCTAGAAAAAATCACATTGATGCTTAGTTTAATTTTATCTATGTTATGGTGGAAGATTAAAAGGTAGAACTAGAGAAAGTTGACACTTTTACGAATGTTGTAGATTCCTTGACAAAACCTATGAACATAGAGAAGTTGAGATGGTGTTCAAATTTTATGGGCCTCAAACCCCTAATAGTTTATTTCCTATTGGTTCTCGAAATGTGGATGACAAGTGGGAGAATGTTAGGATTAGGGTATCTCAACCTTTACAAGTCCTAGAATTTATCTACTTGATGTATTATTTATTTATTCCTATTTTATGCTCATCTAATGATGTCATTTTATGGAACATCCCTTGATGATTTGGCATACTACATGAAAGGTGACTAGTATGACATGCAATCTAATTGTGATATTTGATGGCCTTGTGGTTGTTGAGGTATATGTTGAGAACCTTGGGGTGGTTGAACACCTTGAGGTTGTTGTGATATAATTTGTGAACCTTGAGGTTGATGTGCTGTGAGTTGTGAACCTTGTGGTTGATTTGATATGAGTTGTGAACCTTGTGTACTAGGAATAACATGAAATGTGGGTGGAACATTTGTATGATTCCCTAGACCTTGAGGATTTCCATGTTGACTTGTGAGATTAGTTGCATCCACTCTAGTAGTTGTAGGTTGGCTTGGCATATGTAATGAAGATGTTTGTGGCATATATTGAATGATGTTATGTACCAAAGGTACATTTTGAGAAGATTGACCCATATTTTGAGAAGGTTGACCCATGGATGCAATGTTTGACAAGGATCATTCCCTAAGTGTGTTCACATCAAATATAGAAGGGAGTTTGACTCCTTATTTTTCTAATGTAAGCACATATTGAGTAGGATTTAGTTTCAACATTATGTTAACAAGATGATGAACCTTAAGGTCCTATTGGATCTTAAGTATCTCATCTACGAAAAGTTCAAAAGGATTGTTTGTAACATATTCTAAGTGAACTCTTGTATCTTGTGATGTTTGAGATGGTTGTGGGGGGTTATTTGGTGGAATTGTGAAACCCCTAGGATCAAACTCTTGTTCTCCAAGGTTTTGTTCATTTTTATCACTCATGATAGGTAAATTTGGGTTTTGCTCCATGTTTCTCTTGTGTTGTGATCTTGTTGTAACCATAAAACTTGTATCAACCTTTGTTGTTGTATGATATGATTGGTATTGTCTAAATTATTGAGTTGATTCAAATTTTCCTAAAAGAGAACCTCTATTGGGTTTAGGACCAATGGAGATATGAGTGATGTGATGAAGGATGTGAATGATGTGAATTATATTAAACTCTTAATTTTGAAGCAAAATCTAGACTCAAGTTTTGATGTGTGTTTGATATTGTTATTGATGAACTTTCCAATATTAGGAGTATACTTATGACTCAAAGATAAGTCTATCCAAAAGGTGTGTGCTAATATAAATAGATGTATGAAAAGAGATATGTTTCCAAACATATAGCCAAACTAGGTGATGTTTGATGAAAAATTAGTCTAAGGGATTTGTTTGCCAAAATTTTGAGTTGTTTGTGAGATGGAGTGTTTGAATAGTTTGATGTTTGATGTTAATTTTATGTTGATGTTTATTTTGATCGATCCTAATGTGAGACCTAAGAGGAAATTTTAACAAGACCAACCTGTTGAAAAACATGCATTTCCTTTTGAGTGTTTTGAAAAACCTAAAAGACCAAATGATTTTGATGAACTTTTTGTATGACGTTTTGATGTGTGATACCCAAAATTATTTTAATAAAAACAACTTTAAGTATGAATTTCCTTCTTTGTATTTGTTTTTTGAGACCAAGTAAACAAAATGTTTTGAATCATGTAACTAAGGGACACCTGCTTTGTGGTTTCAATTTTTAAAATTTGATTTAACATGAATTATTTTTACCACATAGAAATATTGATTAATAATTGTTTAAGACTAAGATGTCTACAACCAAGCAAGTTGTTTTCCACAAATCTCAAAATTTGTGAAAACCAAAGTGCTAAATCATAGTTCCCTAGGTTTACTTTGACATAATGAGCAAGATATGAACAAAGATACTAGGAAGCACACTAAGATATTGTTTTGATAAAACAAGATATACTTAGATGCATGTAGTAGTATAGTGTCCTTCAAGTGCACTCAATTATGTTTAAAGGGTTTGAAATTTTGGTCATGACCATGTTGATGTTTTTTTTGAATTTAAGTGATCATAAGCAATGCATTTACTGACTAAATAGGCGAGGGGGATATTTTGCAAGCTTTCTTCCATAAATCTTACTAAGCAAGGTTTGATAACACCAATCAAGTACATTCCTATTTACTCGAGTGGGTACATATTCTTAAGTTGGGTCCGCACAATAGAATACCTAGCTTGAGTGGATGACCAGAGTATGCATGCATACACGATAAACCTCTTACCTTGAAATGAAAATTTCCTAACAAGGTGTTTGTCGCCTCAACAAGCAATCAATACATGACAAAAATCTTCATGGAATGACCATATGTTCCATTGCACCTTCTCAAGAGATGTTCAAAACTAGTAAGGCTTCTTAGTATAAAGGTTTTTTAATGACTCAGTGAACACCCATGGTATAACATCAAGCGTGAGACACTAAAGACTCTAGTCAATGGGATGTGGTCTATACACCCACAACAATGTTGACACACATGGTATATGTCAAAGGATAAGGACTACTTGCTTTTACTTTCATACCCTTTATATATCCCACCTACACATGTGTTTGGAGGTCACCTTAAGTTGTCCATTGTGGGATGTGTCTTAAGGAAGGCCCCTTCTACTAAAAAAAGACGGAATATTATTTATTTTCACCTAAGATCACATGAAGCGCAAGGGGAGACTATAAATAACAAGCCTTGGGTGACTCAAAAAAGTGTAACTAGGAGTGTTTCTCTTCACCTTAGATCTTACGAAGTGCAAGGGGAGAGGATACACATCACTAGTATACAAAGTGTGAGATTTGTTTTGTTCTGTTTTAAAGCCCAAAGTAAAGTGAGGTTGTTTGGTTCAATTTTAACTCCAAATTGAAAATAAAATTGAGTTGTTTATTTTTAAGCCCAAATTGAAGTGTGAATTTGATTATTAAGCGCCAAATGAAGTGTGGAGTATCAATTATTAATCACCAAACTAAGTGTGAACCTAATTTAAAGCTTAAAAGTAAATTGCACTTAGATTATCCTTCACTTAAGTGTTAAAAAACACTTTGGGAAATTTGATGAACTCATGATAATGAAGTGATGATACACACTTTTTTGCTTCAATTTATGCTCTTCATGCTCAATCTGATCCTGCAAGTTGTTAGTCCTTAACCAACAAACACAACTCAACAAACAATTAGAGTTAGAAATCAAATCAAATTGCAAATTTGGATTACACCTTAAATTTCACCTCTCTGGCTTACCTACAAGTGTGCGACTCTATTAGACAAGTGCGCCACTTTGTTAGAGACAAGTGCATCAGGATTTGCAAGTGCGTCACTCTACCTCCAAACAAGTGGATTGGTATTTGCAAGTGTGTGGCTCTGTCAAGCTACAAGTGCGTTGATCTGGAAAACCTATAACAAAAACTAGAATGATCAAATGCGCTACTAAAACGAGTGTGCGACTATAGATCCAAACAAGTGCATGCCAATAATACAAGTGCATGTCAATGCTACAAGTGCATGAATTTGTAACAAGTGCATGACTCTGGCATGGAACAAGTGCACTGGCTTGATTTTGGTTCCAAAAAACATGAAATTGTCATGAAAATTTTGTCAAATTAAGGTGTAAGGTCCGACCGGGAGTGCCAAATATGTGAACATGAATATTAACTAGGATAAATACAATTGAAGTGAAGAACCAAATCAATCAATCAAACTAATTAACTCATATTCCCAATGAAATATTTGAAATGCTATCTAGGAAGCCATTAAACATGAAATTGAAAGCAATTTGATAAAAGGAAACCTAATTACACTTGAAAACCTAATCCCATTGGGGGATTAGTGTTGAATTGATGTGAAATGATCAACCATTTCCTAATCCCATTAATGAAGCAAGCTTTGAAGTGATGCTTTAATGGATAAATGTATGAAATGGATGCAAAATGGATAAATTCTCTCAAAGATGGCTCTAAAAATGGCTATAGTGTAATTACTCTCAAGCTTTGTGAATGAATTACTCATAAAATGGGGGCTATTTATAAGACTTTTAGGTGAATCAATGGCTAATATCAATTTGGTTAATCAAGGGATAGAAATGGATGAGAGGTAATGACATGGATCAATGATCAAATCCATGAATGAGATTGAAAGATTAAATGGATTGATAAAGTTAATCAAGGGTTGCAATTAATTTCAACAAGCACAAATCCTTAATTTTAAGAGGAATGTGCAAGATATTTCAATGATGGAGGGAAATGTTCAAATTTGAATTGGGAAGAATATTCCATCGGAATGTTTCTTTTAGAAGTGGGAAATTAGTCAAATTAAATAATTAAAACATTATTTAATTGTGCAAGGTGGAGGAATTTAATATTTTAATTAAACAATTAGCTCATTTAATGAAAAAGGGGAATTAATGAAATTTAATTAAACAATTAAGATTATTTAATAAAATGAGAGGAATTAGGGGATTTAATTAAATAATTCACATTATTTAACCAAATAATATGAAAATTAGCATGAAAGAGGTGAATTAATCAAATAATATTGATTATTCGATTAATAGAATAAAATGATGAATTTAATTAAACAACCAAGATTATTTAATTAAATAGTCAAAAGTGGTCGAATTAGGATGAAAATGATGTTAGTAAATCAATTCAAATGTGTGATATTGATCAAGGTAATTTTAAGTGTCGACACTTTCTATCACTTTCTAACTTTGTTAAGAAATTTTAAAATTCTCTTTTACAAGTGTGTGAAAGTGACTTACAATTTCCTTTGTCACCCTTTTTTCTTGATCCCTCTCCTAAAATTCCTCTTCCTTTTTATGAAATTTTGGTACAAGAGGATAAAATCATTAGCAATTTCTTAACATCACTTTACCTATTCTTCATCCCAATGCTCTCCCTTTCATTGATGAAGCATTGTCAAATAGAGGTTTTCACTTCGCATCAAATCCTCCATGGATATATGTCAAGCGTACTCTTGATGTTTATTCTCATAGATTGAATATTCCTTAAGAAGATAACTGTGTAGTTAATTCAATCATTGTTAGTTAGTTTATCCCACCTGCTAAGGGGATATTTGATGTCTATTAATTCTCAATATCTTTCTTCTATTCAAAAAATAATTATGCATGCAACCCTTGATTAACCTCCACCTTCTCATCCCATGATCAATGTTTACAATATTTTGAAATTCTACTTTTATTTCTCATTTTCAACATATGAAGTGTAATGTGTCCATAGATATTGATTCCCATGTGGTAGCCTACACATATAACACTAATAATAGAGGTTACTCCTATTCTATTTCCTTTCTTTAACCAAATCCTATTATTCCATTTCCTCCTCATCTTTGTGTAGAGAGTACCAAATAGCATGATCATGGTAAGAAACTACAAGCTACACAAGCTAAGATCTCTCTTTGGGACTTGATACAAGTTTCAACTTCTTTTCATAGTACCCTCTATTTTTCCTTGTAGAAGATAGCCATCCATTCTTCTATGAATCCCATAGATGTGGTTGTTATTCTAAAGGGAATTCATTATAATTCAAATGATATCAATTTTCATTTGTTTAAACTCCCTTTTGTTGAATTTTAAAAGAAAAATAATTCTCTTATGCTTATTGTTTCAATAAAATTGATTGGGATTAAGAGAAACCTTATTGATAATGGTTATAGTCTCAACATCTATAATTTAGACCTCCTTACTAATATCCATATTGATGCTTATATTTCTTTTTTATCTTACCATTAGATATTTTGATAGTTTGAGTCCCCCAAATCTATGCATTATATTACCTATTACTTTAGGCCTTGTTACATTACCTAGTATGGTGCATTTCATGTTGGAGAATCTTTTTTATAACCTTCTTGGTAGACCATGGATTCACACCATGGGTTTAGTTCTATCTACCCCACATCAATATCTTAATTTTTTTTATAATGGTAAAGTACATAAAATAGTAGTTGATCTTGACCCCTTTCAATACTATCAATAGGATAAATCAAGTCATGTGAAGCCTCATTAATTTTATAGTTTTTTACCTTCTTCTACATAAAATTTAGAAACACCATCATCACCATCTATTGATGATGATGCACTTTCTTCTTATGTATCTTGGTGAAAATTTGAGCTCCTAAGACTCCACCTCTCATGGGCCCAATAGCTATAAGGTTGACTCTTCTAACTTTTACGGTTCTATATTAAATAGGGATCTAGATTCTCATGCTAGAATTGATCCTTATTCTTATGTGAATTCTACTACTGCTTCTTCTCCAACATGTGGATACATATCTCATTTCACCAAGTTTAGTGATATTGATCCACCTCTTTCTAATTTGGAGACACATTATGGGCCTAAATTTAAAATTATTTCTAAACATGGATACAAAGGAAATAGTCTTGGGTGTATGGAATAATGAGTTAAGGTACATGTGGATCAACACCACACTTTTATAAAATGGGTTTAGGCTATCAATCTTCTTTTTTGTCTACATCATCTCCTTAATTTTTTGATATCTCTATGGTTTCTTCCCTTCAATAAGTGAAACTTTCTCCATATAAAAAAGGGTTGCTTTCTGGGTCTGTGCAAGATCATGTGGGTCCAAAAAGTGGTGATGTGAAAAAAAGGAATTTTTAACTTGCCCAAAAATGTGAAAATCTGCTTTGACTTTTTCTAGGCTCAAGTAGAAAGTACATAGAACCATAGAAAATACTAAAGCAAAACGGATATCCGTGCCAAAACAGATATTTGTTACAAAACATATATCTATTTAGGAATGAATATCTGTAATATTTAAATCATAAAAAAGTATTGAAAGTTATTATTATATATTAACCTATATATTGTCTATAATATATTATATTATTACATTATATAATATAATATAATATAATAATATAATATATATATTATATTATAATATGATATTGCATAATATTGCATAATATATATTATGCTTTTTATAATATTATATTATAATATATTCTAATCTAATATTATATAATAAAAAAATATTATGTAATATAATATAATATAATATTATTATATTAGATTATCATATAATATTATATAATATTATATTATCATAATATAATATAATATAATATAATATACTTCGCGTCTGCCATGTGGAGGGCTTAGTTTTGGTGTCATTGGAGGTGACGACATATCCTGGCTGACGCAGGTGAAGGAGATTAGGGTGGCGACAGGTATTAATGCCTGTAGGATATTTTTATGGACTATATTGGCCATTCGTTCGACTCATTAATCTCGATCTGACTACTCTGTCCAACTGTAGTGGGGAATGTAATGATGGGATGTGGGTGTAGGTTTTGTTTATATTGTCAATTGGCAATGTATTTGTTATGGTTTTCTTAGATGGAATTCATGGAGTCTCTTATTAGCTTGCCTTTGGGTAGGAACCTCTAGCCTTTCTATGGGCGCATTCGACATGGTCGTCTAAAGTCTATGTTTAAGGTGTGGGATGAATTGGTTTTGGGTGCGGCAGAGCTTTTGCTAGGTGAAGAGTATATGTTCTTGGTGGAGCGTTGGCGGAAAAATGCCGACATTGCAGCCCATTTTCTGGCTTCGCTCTTGGACTTGGAGGTACCACAAGCAATGGTGATGCTAATTGTAAGGAAATTGGTGTGGGAGAACCTGTTGGAAGGCGCCATGGATGTGATTATCATTGTAGTTCTGGGTGTTGGGATGCCGTGATCGCGTGACTTGTAGAGGGCATTGGTTCCTAGGGAGTGGGTGGAGATATTTCCTTTCATCATGGACATCTCTGGCGAAGATATCAGGTGTCATCATGAACAGGTGAGGTGCAGGCTTATTTTTCTGAAGCATTTCCTCTTTCTGGAGCCGTCTGGTGGTGTGGACTGGCGTCGCCTCTTCCGGGACTTCCTGATCATGGATGGTGTGCAATGGGTCGATTAAGGTGTAGGCTTTTATAAATTGTACCTTGTTTTGTTCTATTTTGTGCGTCTCTCTTGGTGGTAGGGTTTGGCGAAGGGTTGGCTATTGCTTGATTTTTGGTCGAGCTAGTGTTGCTTCTGGGTGGTTGTCAGTTTTTGCTGAGTTGGTGTTGCCTCTAGTTTTATTATGGTTTGAATATCATGGACAATTCTGTGTAGAATGTAAAATATTTTTAAAAATCAATACAAATATTTACGTATCAAATAAAATAAAATATAATATAATATAATTATATGATAATATAATATAATTATAATATCATATAATATTATAATATCATATAATATTATAATATCATATAATATAATAATATAATATAATCTAATATTATATAATATAATAATATTATATTATATTATATGATAATATATAATTATAATATTATCTAATATTATATAATATAATAATATTATATTATATTATATGATAATATAAATTATATTATTATAATATTATATAATATAATAAAATATAATATTATTATATTATATGATATTATAATATTATATTATCATATAATATAATAATAATATTATATGATATTATATTATCATATATATATAGTATATAGTATAATATTATATGATATTATATTATCATATAATATAGTATAATATTATATTATCATATAATATAATATAATAATATAATATTATATAATATAATAATATAATATTATATAAATATTATATTATATTATATATAATGTAATATATATTTTTTCTAAGTGCGTGCTACAATGGGGTAGCTCCCTTTGTATTATGTCAAAAAAATTGCAAAGAGACTTTTGTATGATAGTGGACATGGGGTGATTGATGCACATTCAACCATAGCATTCCACCTCCCTCATACTGCATGACGAACAAGGATTTCTTCCGACCGAGCCAAATAGGAAGACATGCAAGTTTGCTACCTCTGTAGCAATGTTTGTCACAGTAGTGGTAAACCCAACCACCGATTACATGAATCTGAGATTATGATGTCATCTTCCTACGTGCACTTCTAGTTGGCAAGGAAATCAACCACTTTATTTACCTCACGGTAGATGTGGGCAATGGTTGAGTTTTTTGATTCGTCCATGAGTTTCCAAATTGCCTCGGCTTTGTATTTTAGTTTCCAATTACATATGCTTTTGGAAGTTATTGCGTTAATGCAGATTAACGAATCCCCTTCAATGTTGAGGTCCGAGAGATGGTGGTCTCTGCAAAATTAGAGTCCACAGAGAAGGGTAGAAAATTTTGCATCATTGTTGGTGCCTGAAGGAAGTTTCTTTGATATGGCCTGGACAACCTCCCTGTGTTCATTTTAGATGATGACCCGTAATATAATATAATATATATTATATAATATCATATTATATTATATTATATTATAAATAATAATATATATGTTATAATATAAAAACCATCATACCATATAAAATTGCTCTTATCATATAAGTTGGGTCTCTAGACCTGACCAAATAAAGAAAGCGACATAAACTAAATGAATATCCATTTAGAAAAAAATATCCATTTCAAAACAAATATCTGTTTGTAAATAGATACCTGTTTGTAAATGGATATCCGTTTCGAAATGGATATCCATTTCTTTTGTATTAAAATTGCAAAAAGAAAAACCCGAGTCATTTTCACTATGCTTTTTACCTTGTGCGCGTATTGGAGCAGTTGAGCTACTCAGATATCCGTTTCCCCTTGTATTTTTTTGCTCAAATCACCCAAAATTCATAGGTATGTTTAAATTTTAATGTTTTTTTCAATTTTATTTTAGTTTTTCATTATTTTTAAAGAATTTTAGTCAAAAATAGGTTTTTGAGTATTTTTTTTGCATTAAAATGATTGTTAATTTATAAAATTTTCATCATCAAACAAGCTTATGAATAGCTGATCCCAACCCTAGTCAAGATGAAAACCTTGCAAATCCTCCTTTGCCACCAATTTCTCCATTACACAACGTGCCCACAATCCATGAATCTATCCATAGGAATTTAAATCAATTGAGAAACATATATCAAATTTACAACACTCCTTGAGCTCTTTGATATGAAAAACACTTTAGAAACTATCATTTAGAATGTTGAACTATCACAAACCAACATAATAGGTTTGCAAAGTAGCAAGAGTCCCAAAGGAAACATTATACCAATAGTTTATGATCATATGATGAACTGAGGGAACTTGATATTAGCAAAACCCAATTAGCCCAACTATTCATCAATCCCAAAATAGGAAAACCCGTAGATATGCAGAAGCCTAAATTTTTAATTAAATGATGCACACATAGAGTTATATTAGATAATTTCTAGAAACATTGGTGGATGGTTTTTGATAAACCACCCAACAAAAATCTTGACATCCCATAGTATTTTCTACGAAAATTATATGTTGAGTTTATCCTAGGAAGGCATGTCAATTACTTTGATATGCAAGATTTCTAGGGTGTGGGTAGAGGGATACCTTAGGATAGACCCAGAGCACATCGAGTCACCCCAATTCTTCTTACTCTGCCTATTGCTTCTCCAACTCTAGTACCTTACCCCTAGATTGTTGTAGATGTAGGGAGTCAGAGCATTTTGGCCTTGCATGCATTGAGTGACCATTTGATCACACAAAGCACACATGTTGCATAGCCGCATGATGGTGCATTCCATCATGATGGTGATGCACCTACTGCATCAGTTGCTACTAGTACACCCTCCTCTTCAACACATATTTGTGTGCCCCATTACTGCATTATGTGCCACAATATATTTTTGGGTCCTCTTCGACTGTCCAGTGAGCCTCCAATGGACACATTCGACTATGAGGTCCATGATATGTCAGATGTAGGAGTTGAGACAGCATGAAGTGGACCATTTCCGGGAGATACATTGGGTGGAAGATATGATGTGGAAGCACATGTAAGACTTAAAGTAATTTCATAGCACTATGTTTTATCTTTTCTTTCATATTTTATAAGAGATATTAGTACTAATATATGCTCATGTGCCAAAATATTTAACAGTTGCTGACAAAGGACCAAATTTCACAAGTGTAAGAGGCTACTCAATTGGAAATTTCATTTGGCCTAGAGACTCATTATACGGTATCATTTAAATTTTTATTTATATGTTAATATTTGAAATCTATTAAGTTTAAATACATGTACATAGATTGATATTCTAATGTAATCTTGTCTTTTTATGCAACAAATTGGTACTTTACAGCCATGTTGACTGAGCTTGACACATTGGAAGAAGCTACACAACATGTATATGTTTTTTTTATATTCTTGACATTATGATTATATGTGCATGTGCATTTAAATTGTGTTACATTCTTGTCATTTTTATATAGAAACTATCTTAGCTGCTTCATCCATCATGAGCTCGTCTAGTGTACAAGCATCACAACAGGTATGTGCTTATTTTATATTGTAGATATATACATTTAGATAGGAGTAGATATATGTTTAGTAAATATGATTATTTGTCAACAATTATATGCTAATTCATATCAATTTTATTTTACCTACTATAGCCCTTTTCCTGATTCAACAATGTAACGAATGTGGGACCATTTCGCTATATGAGGACTTCTAATCGTCCTAAGGGAAAATCATATGTAGAACGTCTTACATAAAAAGAGCAATACTTGAGGTAAACAAGAATTGCATTTTTGATATAATATAGTTCAATATAGTGATTTTGATGTTAAATTGATAATTTCTAAATTATAGTATATAAGTTTCTATTTATTAGTCTATCTTGGAAACCATTCACATAATTAATCTAATTTTTTTTTTGAATTGTTATTGTGCAAGAAAATTTAAAGCCACTAAGTTCTTAGAGGAGGCTCAATTTTGATGATCCAACACAGGATGTGGTGGTTCTTGTAAAATCCATGGCCATTTCCATAATTTTTTCCTCTTGCACCTCTGAGTTTCCTCCATTTTTTCTATTTAGGGTTAAAAAATTGCATGAAGGGCTTAAACCCTTATATCATAAAATCCCAAACCCTTGGAGTGCACTTTTCTATGGCCCCTTCAAGTGTTTTGTCATTTTTCCAAGTTGCGGGTTTTCAAGTTTTTCAAACCTATGTCACAGAGTTTTGGATTTTCATAAATTACCGACATGAGGTTCTAAGGTTTGAGTTTTGGGTGACTTGGCGATCTCCTTGCTGTCGGCGGTTACTGGTCATTTGAGTTATAAATTATGTTTAGGCGGTTGTGTGTTCACCGCCCCTTTGCCTTGTCTTTCTGTTTTCCACCCCATTTCAAATGTTTGATCTTTTCCTAAGTCACGGGCCAAAAAAAATTTCGTCCCCCCTAAGTCTTATGTTCTAAGGTGGCCTCCCTTTTTAAGTCATGACATATACACATGTGTGTATTTAACTCTCTATGTGTGCAGGTGGACCCTTGTTCTCTTTGTTATTACTATGTCGTTGGTTCTCAAAATTTCAAAACCTCAGACGTGAGAATCTTAAGTTCAGGTTTTTGGTGAATTGGAATTCTCCTTGTTGTTGGCGAGACATTGGGTCATCGAGGGGAGTTCTATGTGTGTTTCACTGATGGAGTGATGGAGGGAAGTGTTCAATGTGGGTCTTGGTCATGGTGATAGTGCAAACATATGGTGTGATGGGATTAAGTAAGGGGGAATCCACATCCTTATTGTGGATTACCTATGGTGAATTGGCGATGAGGCAGACAGGTGGCATCTTTTGGGGTGTTATCGACATGAGAGAGGTCTATCTATAGGACCTTGAGGGGTGTCCCCCTGACAACCCGATGACTTCTTCATCGGGCATACAATATAGTATCGACAGGACTATGGAGCTAGTCCCAAAGATAGAGCGATAGTTGTGGTGGTGATGATGGATGATGACGAAGGCCAACATGTGGTGAAATATGATTGTGCACTTTGATGACTCACATCATTGTTGTGAGTCATGCTGGTGATGCATCTACTTGGTGGGACCTATTAGAGGTGGTTGTGAATGGTGTTGGTGGGACAATGCCCTATCGATGGGAGTGAAGTTGGTATCTCGGCGATGGATCGATGGCTTTCTCATTTGTGTGACTTTGGTCCATTGGTGAGACTCTAATGGGTGTCCCTGTGATAGAGCGATATGATAGATCAACAATGGAGATTTGAATGACCATTAATCTGACGGTCAGGTTTTAAAGTATGGATAGTGAGTGATGGATTGTTGGATCTTGGCATGGGTTAGGAAAATCGACAACCACAATTCAAAGAGTGATTTACCAATGATTAGTTGCTCCTGTTCATGGGTGTTTACTATGTAGTTATGGTGCATTTGTTTCTTAGCTACCAAGATCGACTCAAGACAGATATAGATTGGATTTTTGCTTCTCCCAAACAAAATTTAATGTCGAGCAACACCATTGATGTCTTGATGTGTTGTAGAGAATGAAATTGATGTCAGGGTATGTTCTTCTTGACTGTGATCATGGATTTTCAGGGAATACCATGCCTACATTCATGAAAAACTCTACTGGAGTGTGCTGAGGTGTCGGGGGCATTCAAGTCTGGGGGTTGCACCATTTTGGGGGAAAATTCTCAATGAGCTGCATGTTGATTGTGTTTTATGCACAACAACAACTCAGACAAGATACAAGTATCCTATCTCTCTGAAAGGTAAATCTCTATCAGCAAGCCTCAGGAGATAACCCCAAGGTTTCTAATGTCAGGTCTTGACAATGCATAAAAAAATTAGTGATAAATGTGAAAATGTTGGTAATCACAAAGGGACCTTACTACAAGCAAATACTGAATCTCAAAGCTTATCATATTTAGCAATATGGGGATACTTTTAATCCCAAATCTAACTCAAATAACAAAGAAATAATTGAAGATGAGGGTTTCAAAGAGACTCTTAAATTTAATACTAATCCTAAGATTGATGAAACACTTGAAATGGACCAATCCCTCAAAAATTGATTCCTACTTGACCCAGATGAATCTGCAATCTTACCTTATAGTGCAATCTTCTAAGGCATTAAAGATTTTTAGATCATGAACATTCATTCAAACCAACCCTATTGCAATTGAAATGAATAAACCTTCACAATTGAACTAAGCACAATGAATACAAGGTCCAGACTAACTTTACAAAGCAACTAACAATCAACTAGCTGCAAAAAGTATAGACTAGGGATTGCTGCAAACACTTCAAACATTAAACCATAAACACCATTGAATCATTTCTAATTCTAATTTTAACCTATATCTAATATTTCTCAAGCAATTCCAAAAGATAGAATGGAAAGAGCCATGCAAGATAAGTCAGCACAAAGAGATCACTAGAAATCACAATGTCTTCAATTGTATTGAATCATCCAATAAAAAGAACAATTCCAATGTTTTGTGTTACAACATTTTCTCAAAATGAACTAACTCTTGCTTTACCACCCCACTTGCTTCTAAGTCTAATTCTTCTACTCTCTTCCTTACAAATGAGGAAAAATGCCATATTTATAGAGACCCCCAAAGATATGTCGACCTAATTAGGGTTTACAATAATAAAACAGCCACAAACAAGTCAGCCCAAGAAGTTCTAGAACAACATGAAATAACATTAAATGCTTGGGACTCATCCAGGTCGGCCTGGGGTCTCCAATGTAATTCGGTCCAATGCATGTGAAGGATGAAGAAGGATAATGGGGAAGCACAAATTTCAATGTAGCCCTGTATTAATGCTCTTTCCCCTATCTTTATCTATTTTATCTTGCATCTTCAAGAATATTCTATCTAAATCGGCCAAGGGTGGAGTAACCAACACTTTAAATTTCCTCTCCATAGATTTAATCTCATCCTTTGATTGATTGACGACTTTATCCCAATTTTTCCACATTGGTACCACCAATTTTAGACCAAGTGGATGACAACTTAGACTCAAGAACCTTACTCTTTATGTCTAGCTTAATTCTTTCTACTTTTGAGAGCGAAGATCCTTCAGGACTTGAATTTGTCTGCCTGCCCATTGTTTTGCTAGCCATCTGTCTACTCGATTCAACCTGCATCCAATAGGGAACCACAAGAAAGATCACATGGAACCCAAGTTAATTAATCACAAATGGAATATTCAACTTCAATATAAGTCCCAAGATAAAAAAAATGCTCCAAACCTCATAAAATTAATCATCTCAAAGTTCGGGTTTTTAGTCCTCCCGCGGAATCCAGGCCAGAGAGGAATTTCAAAAAATTCCCAGCCAGGCAGATTTTAGTGAAACAAACATAAAAGCATCCAATAATCATTTAATAAACTTAAGAAGCAACATGAAACATCTTTAAATAACTCAAATTGATCAAATAATAAATCATGCTATCTCTCAGTTCTTCATTTTCAACAAAGTTTCAGAGAATTCCGCCCAAGATGGAAATCCACGAAAACAACAATAGTCTACGAATTCCGGGAAAATGAAGGAACAAAGAAAATTTCGGTAGAATATGGAGGGAACGGAAATCCACAAAGCAGGGATAACTCTAGATCACTGCACATTTCAAGAAAACAAAGAGAAAATAGAAAGTTGGGGAATTTTGACAGTTAAGGAATTCCACAAAGGCTTGAAATACCGAATTCCAACGTTTTCTCGCGACTTCACTCAAATTGATCGAACGATCAAAAATTTGAGGACCTTGGGCTTGAAACTAGCTCGATTTAAACCTCCTATAGATAATCTTTAAATTTGAGGCTTATCCTAAAGTAAATTGAGAGGAATTGGTGATGCCCTAAGCAGGAAACCCTAAAATTCTACCTTGAATGCACAGGACGAGCTTGGGCTCAACTTACTCATTTGCTAGGTTTACAGAAGGTTCTTTATGGCCTACACAAGCAAGCTAACTTATAATGAAATCAAAAAACAAGCTTGAAAAACTTACTCGGGAATCATCAATCTAATAGAATTGAACAACCCTAACTTTAGATGTTCAATGCCCAAACATACAAAAATTCAGACTCCAAGCACACTCAGGACACCAAAGAATCACTCACATTCAACAATCAAAAGAAAGGAAATGCGTACATACCATTGATGTAGTGAGACTCGATTACAACAATGAAAGATAACAATCTTTAGCGCCCCAAAAAACAACAACAGTTATGATAACCCCCAGGAAAATCACCACCAAATCCAAGAATTCACAAATCCAACACGCCAAATCCAGCCAAGCACTCTAGATCAATAGAAAGCAAATGATGAAACTTAATGGCACAAAAATCCCCAAAATCAATTAAATACATGCTGCAAAAATCCTACAATTGAGTATTAATGCAATCGACAAGACAAGCCAAACCAAAACCCGGGAACCCAATAGGACCATGGATATTCAAAGAATCCGACCAACATGAAATTCTGGGAGACTTCGACATTTCTGGATCATAGTATAAAGTAGCCATCGCCGGGATTTCAGAGTATCCAGGGAATTCTGCCAGGAGTGGATTTTCCTAAGAACAACAAAAAACCTGAAATGAGTCTAAAACTTGAGGTTTTCAATCAATATCACAAAGGGATCATCAATGTAGACAAGATAGACATTCAAGCTTATGCCAAAGTGAGGTAAATCCCTAAGATCAAAGGGACAAAACACCAGGAATGAAAAAAAAGAGGGTCCTCACCTCCGGTGGGGTGTGTGTGTGAAAATTCATGTTGAATGAATTCAATAACATTGCTAAGGGTCAAAATGAAATGGTAGTAAAATTTAATATTAGATTCCAAAAGACTATGTCTAGGCCCCCAACACATTTAAGACTAAATGAAGATTTTATTTGGTCACATATCTCAATTCCTTTGATTATAAAATGGGTTACCTTCTCAGGGATAAGAACCCCTAGACCTTGAGAGATGCATACAAGGTTGCAATCCACATTAAGAGCAACAAAAGAGCTTTAGGTAAAATAGGAAGGAGAGAAGATTTAATGATTCTCAAGAGCCCTAAGGGGCATTTAAATGAAAAGATTCATGATGGCGAAAAATGGATAAAATGATGATTGCCATCAAGGAGTTGAACTACAAGATAACAAGAAATGAAAGAGGTTTATCTCACAGTAAACCAACTTATCAAGGTCAAGAAATAAGGCCTAGGCTTTTAGATCAGCCATATAATACCAACTGGCATAATGGTAGGCCTGTTCAAAATAATCAGAGAAATGTGCAAAACAAAGAGACTCCTGATCCTTTGAAAAGAGGTAATGAAAAATTTATGGATGATACTCCTTGGTGTGACCCTTGTTAGTTTCCAAATTCTTATTTGTAGTGTAGGTTTGCTCAGTCCTTGGAAGATAATTGTGAATCATATAATGATTGTGATGATTCACAAAGGGAGGATCATGGTGCCAACATGTTGTTTGGAATGGATATGAATGCTAATGAGGAAGGATGCTCAGATGATGAAACTGCTAGGGTGAATAATTTACAATCAAGAGAATATGTGAGGATAAGGAGGCCTTCAGATGAAGAGATCAGGTTGCTAATTGATAACGCTATTGCAAAGGCCAAAAGTTAATACAATTTGAGGAAAAGACAGTCAACAAAGGACCAAGGTAATCCGAGAAGCCTCTTCATAAAAGAAGGAGATGGTACTATAAAATGAAAGAGTTTTACAAGGAACAAGAACATCAAATGAAAGGAGGTCGAGGATCCTAAAAATTAGGCTAAGGCTTCCTCTGACAAAGAAAAATGTGAGAAAGAAAATAATGTTTACAAGAGCAAAGGAGCTATTGTGGTTCAAAAATATAAATCTGATTCCAAGCAAACTAAAGAGAAAGAAAAGGATGTATCAAGCTTTGATGTTCCAAAATACAATGTTGTTGAATGAATCAGATCCTGTCACAAATCAAAGTAACAATGCATTTGGTAGAAATGATGAGGATAGAGGAACACAAGGAAAAGGAATTGGCCCTTATTGCTAGTACACCTGCTATTGGTGATAAGGAAGGGATGAATGTCCCTGGTGAAAAGGAGGAGGGGGTGAAGCATGTTGAACCTAAAAGAATTCATATGGAGTTGCCTAAAGTATTCATAGGCACCACTTTAAATGCTAACCCTAGCTGTATTGATCCATTTTATGTAACCTTGCAAGTGAATGATAAGTTGATTAGAAATTGTATGATAGATTTTGGTGCCTCCACCAATATCATGCCTTTGGAAATAATGAAGGAGCTCAGGTTGCATGCTAGTCATACATATGGTAATTGTTTTGTTATGGATTCAAGGGAGGTCCTTGTGGTTGGAGTGGTGAATGAGGCTCCTTTCAAGCTGGCTACTTTTCTTGAGAAGAATTATGCTATGAGTGTAACTGTTGTTGATATTCCTGCTCAGTATGGAATGCTCCTGTCAGGGAGGTGGGTAGAAACAATTGGGGGAAGCATGAAGTTGGACCTTTCTTATGCCACCATACTTATGAAAGGTAGGTATTTCATGCTACTCAAGGAGAAGAGGGCTCAACATATAATTGAGGATGTTTATCCACATGAGGATATGCTTTTTGTTGACATATATATGGACAACTTTAAAGTTTTTGATGCAGAACCAGTGAAGGTCAAAGATTCACAAGTAATTGAAGAGATAAAGCAAGGGGTACAGTCAAATTGTCTTTGGGCCATGAATTTTGATGGAGCTTGCTCAAAATAAGGATCTGGAGTAGGGGTGATTCTCACGTCACTAGGAGGTAAGTCATACAGATACTCATTTTCACTCAAATTCGAATGTATAAATAATTTTGTTAAGTATGAGGCTTTACTCCTTGGACTTAAAGTTGTTTTCAAGAATGGAATTAAAATGACCAGAGTCTTAGGTGATTTTGAATTAGTTGTTTCCCAAATAAGAGAAAAATGTGAGTCTAAAAACAAAAGGTTAAAACAATATAGGAATGTTGTTTGGGATTACATTGAAATGTTTGATACATTTTCTATTGAATGGGTAGAAAGGGAAAAAAATGTGACAACAAACTTCCTTGCTAATATTGACTTTAGGCTAGATGATATTACCTACTCTAGTATATAAAAGATTGAGACTCAAATAAGGCCTTCTATTCCAGACAATATTCAAAGTTGGCATATATTCAATGATGATAAGGACTTGTTGAAATTCTTGCATTGTGTGGATGAGTATCATAGTTAGGAAATTGATTTCTATAATTTTGTGGAGAAAGTGGATGGGAAGGATACCATTCTTAGTAAGGAGGTTATTCAACTTAAGACCAACAAAATCCCCAAGGGATTGGTAGCCCTAGAAAGAGTTTTTGACAACTCAAACAAATGCAATATGAAGCAGCATTCTACAGAAGATGAAAACCTTGAGGAAATCAATTTGGGGACAGATAGTGCACCTAAGGTGTATATTGGTAAGAAGCTCAACCCTAAGGTTAGAGCTATGTTGATCACTCTGTTCAGGAAATATAAACATGTTTTTGCATGTTTGTATGATGACTTAAAGGCTTATAGAGAGGATTTATACCAACATGAGATTCCTCTAAAGCCCGATGCAAAACATTTTAGGCAGAAGCAAAGGACAATAAATCCTACATTGGATCATAAGATGCAGCACGAGCTCATGAAGCTCAAAGATGGTGGATCATAGAGCCTATCAAAAATTCCACTTGGGTATCAAATTTGGTACCAGTAAGAAAAAAAATGGAGATATAAGATTATGTATTGACTTCAAAAATTTAAATATGTCTTCACCAAAAGATAACCATCCTTTGCCTAACATGGAGGCGATGTTACATAAGGTTACTGGTTGTGAGCTTTTATCTATGATGGATAGGTTTTCTGGCTACAATTAGGTAAAGGTAAAATAGTCCAAGCAATATAAGATTGCTTTTACTACACCATTGGGAACATACATCTATGTTAGAATGCCTTTTGGCTTAACAAATGATGGAGCAACATTTCAGAGGGCCATGGATGTTTCTTCTTCAGATTTCATAGATTTTTTCATGGCTATATATTAGGATGACCTCACAACATATTCCAAGAAGGAGGAGGAGCATTCCATGCACCTAGAAAAGATATTCATAAGAGCTTTGGAATATGGTATTTCATTGAACCCTAAGAAATGCACATTTGGGGTTACAAAATTAAAACTGTTGGGGCATATAGTTTCAAAGGATGGGATAAGAATTGATCTAGAGAGAGTTGTAGCAATTGATAGAATCCCAATTCCTAAGTCAGTAAAAGGGATCTAGTCATTCTTTGGCCAAATTAATTTTGTTAGAAGATTTGTTACAAAATTTGATGAAACTGCAAGATCCATCTCTAAAATGCTGAGAAAGAAAGAAATAGTTGAATGAGGTGATGAGCTTGTTAGAGTGCTCAATGCCATCAAAGAGGCATCAATGCTCAAATCACCTGATTTTAATAATCCTTTTTAGTGGTTTTCTTTTGCATCATTCCACACAATTGCTATTTTCCTATTACAAAAAAATGATGAAGGGTATGAAAAACCCATTGCTTTCTTTAGCAGATCACTTTAGGCCCAACAAAAATGAAGTATGATATCATAGAAAAATAGGCCTATGCCTTGATGAAGGAAATGAATAATTTTAAACCTTATTTGGTGGGTGCTAAGATAGTGGCTTATGTACCTAGTGCTGCAGTCAAGGATATATTTACTCAGTAGGAAGTCATAGGATGAAGGTGTAGATGGATCAATAAAATTTAGGAATTCAAAGTTGACATTCAGATCACTACATTAGTTAAATGACATGGTTTAGCCAAGTTGATGGTTGAATCAAACCTAGAAGTCAATCTGATAAATCAACTCAGTGAAGATGTTCATGCAAAGCAGTGCATGGTCCAAGAGTGCATTTGTTATAAAGATGTTTTATATTATTCGATATATATGTCTTGCCCTGGTCATATGACTGATAATCAGAAAAGGACCCTAAAGCTACAAGAAATCAAGTATGTTATGATTGAGGGTTGCTTATACTAGAGAGATAGGGTCGTTGTCATGTTGAGGTGTGTTGGCGAAAAGAAGGCAGAGAAGATTCTTGCAGAGATGCATGGTGGAGTTTGTGGAGGCCATTACACAGCCAAAACAACTGCCCATAAGATCCTGAGATTTGGGTATTGGTGGTCATCTCTTTTTTTTGATACACACAAAATGGTGAGGAAGTGTGATGCTTTCCAAAGGTTTTTTGGTAAGTTAAGGTTTTTTGGTGCTTTTCCCCTTAGAACACAAAATGTTGAGGCTCCTTTTCAGCAATGGGGCATAGATTTTATTCATGAGTTCAGTGAAAAATCTAGTGGTGGTCATAGCTGGATATTGTTGCCACAAACTATTTCACCAAGTGGGTGCAGGAAATTCCAACAAGGAGGGAGACTAGTAAGGTTGTCATTAATTTCATCATGGAAAATATACTAATCAAATTTTCTACCCCTGTGAAGTTAATTATAGACAATGCTATGTGTTTCAGATTTGAAGAATTCATTAATTTTTTGCAGAAGTTATGGAATTTCCATGTCATACTCTTCCCCTTATCACCCACAAGGAAATGGAAAAGTTGAGTCTAGTAACAAAATCCTCATGAAGATCATGAAGAGATTCATGGAGAAGGACAAAAAGGCCTGGGACTCAAAGTTAAAATTAGCTCTATGGGTAGATAGAACTACCATAAAGAAGGCCATAGAAAGATCTCCTTATGAATTGGTATATGGATTGGATGCAAGAATACCAATGAATAACATTTTTCCAATCTATAAATTCATCCAGGAATATGGAGAAGATATTGATGATAGTGATGAGCCCAAAATATGCTCATAATTTGGATATCATGGTGTACTTTTAATACCTTTACTTTTGTTGTTCATGGTTGTTTAACTCTCTTGAAACCTTTTATTGGGGGATATCCTGTAGCAATACACTTTTATGTTCCTGCAACCTATCATGTTGACATGTCTATATTTATTACCCTGTTTGACTTCCCAAATGACTGGTATAACGCATGTAGTTTTTGAATGATTAAATAGATTTAAATATGTGATTAATGAATGGATACTGTGTATGTGCCATGCGCCTTTTCTTTCGCATTTGTTACCTTGTGTTTTGCAGGTTGTTGAAGAAAATATGATCGAGTCAAGCGCAACCAATCTCAGCCTTGCAGTAAAGTCCATTTCCTACACGACTTCGAGGAAGCTCTGGCGAATACTCTTTGACCGAAACTGTTGGGAAGGATTTTAAATGACATTTAATCTAGAAAGAGTGGAGTGCTTGATTCTCTCTGGATTGGGTTAAACGGATAAACTCATTTATGAAGTCTGTTCCTCGATTTCAGGATACATTTTATATCCATGTCTTTCTTTGTTAGGGTTAGTTAGTTAGTTGTTCTCTTGATTTAAAATAAATGTTCTTCCTGCACGGGTGAACAAGAAAGAGATAGATATATAGATAGAGAAGCAGATTATGTAAGAGTTAGAGTTATAATATGAATAAGAGTTTTTGTTAGTTTTCTAAAGTAGAACAATCAATGTAAATGATTTCACGTTATGAATAAAAGTTGATGGAGTTTTGAGCATAATCTTCTATGTAAATTAGTTGATGCTTGCTAAGGGGGCCCACTTAGTAAGTATCTGTAGGAGCGTAGTTATTTATCCTTTGTTAATTCAAGTTAGATTTCATTTTAGAAGTTTCAGCACAAGCTCAGTCTTATACTATTACTGCAGCATCAGGAATCCATCCTTGTGTTTGTTCCTACAGCATAAGGCTAGTTTATAGTTTGTCTCTCAATTGTAGCTATTATGATTTCTGCTTTGGTTAGATTATGATTGAGTTAAGAGAACTTTGCATTACCTTCCTGTAGCGTAGGTAGAATTTCTTTCCAAGTGTTTATTTTCAATAGGTGATGATTGAAACTGGTTCTTAGTGCACATATAGTGCCGCTCCATTTAAAGTTTACGTTCCATGGTTTGACAAGTAAATAAACGACCACGAAGAGGTATTAGTCACCTACTGGAATGTCCAATTCCCAAGATAGGTTTTGCTGTAATTTTCATATCCTTTTGTGGGCGCTACCATTTTTGGCACCATTTCCGGGGATGGTGTCAATCTAAGAACCTGCTATAGTCATTGTTAGCAGTAGTTTTTCAAGTATTTTCAAAATCTTTTAAAATACCATCCATTTTCATTGCATGCATAGAAGGAGAGACACTCAAGGAAGATTTCTCCCCAACCTGCCATTCATTGCTAAGAAAACTGAACCAACTTATAGCCTATTTGAGGATGAAGGAGACTTAGATATTGACCCATTTGCTGAAGGTCTGTGTGCTGACTTGCTATTCGACCCATTTGACGAAGAACCTGAAGAAAATCCATTTGATCCTATACTTGGTTAGGTGAACATGGCACGTAATCCACTGAATCAACCTCCTGCTTTTGAATTCCCTATTATTGCTCAACAAAACAATGACAACCCTAAGAATATTCCTTCTTCATTACTTCCCAAGTTCTATGGCTTAGTTATAGAAGACCCAGAGACCTTCTTGTTCGAGTTTGATATCCTCTGTCGCAGTTATGACTACACTTTAGATGCTCATAAACTGAAATTGTCTCCTGCTACCTTGAAGGAGGGAGCTCTTAGATGGTTCATGAGTTTGGGAAGGGGTGTTGTCGATAGTTGGGTAGCCATGCAAACAAAATTTCTTGAGAAATACAAGGAATATTGTAAGAGCGGCAGTAAAGGTGATGATATATTCTGAATTCAACAGAAGGAAGATGAAAGTCTGGAGGATTATATATCAAGATTCCTATTTTCTCTAAAAAAGAATTCAGACCATACGCTTAATGAAGAATCTCAGAAATTACTTTTTCTAAGGGGAATCAATGATACTTGTATAGATGCCTTGGACCCGATGGGAGGCGGTGATATCACTCAAGCATTTTTGGATGATATGATGAAGATATGTCTCAATTTCTCCCGAGCAAATGTGAAGAAGGGTAAAGACCATCAAGCTATAGTGGGAAAGACTTCTTCCAGCGGAGTTTCCCAGATGGAGATCACAAATTTGTTGTTCGATTTCAAGCAGGACATCATAAACAACATGGCTACAAAGTTGGATACCATGCAAGCTCACAAGAAACATGAGGAAGCTGAGGAAATCCTGGCTGAGTTCTGTCCACATTGTAGATAGAAGAAACGTGACTGCAGATGCAAGTTGGTGGCCAATATGGAGGCTAAACAGTTACCTACTGATTTGAAGATGATAGAAGGTGATGATGACCAAGTCTTCTTTGTTGCACAAAGGAGACCATGGGCTCCAAGACAAGGTATGCCTCAAGATCCTTTGACTTTTGGTAATCCTTACTCTAATTATAATAACCAATGACAACCTATGTATGGCCCATCTCCACTTTGGAATGCTCCTCAACCATACTGGCCTAACTATCAGAGCCCTCAATGGCAACCCCCTCAAGGAGGTTGGCAGCACCCACAAGGACAATGGACTCCACCTCCAGGTAATTGGCTGCAGAACCCTCAATGGAGAGATTCTCAACAATGGCAGAACAAACCCCCTGGATTCTTGCAGTCTCAGCAACCACAACCTCTAGCCTTTATGCCTCCTCCTGCAACACCTGTAGCAAATACTGACCCTCCAAAACAAACACCTATACCTGCTCAACCATTGCCAAATCCCAATAATAAGCAACAACAACAACCTATGTATTCTGCAGAAGTCAACCAGTATCCAGCTTATGCTTTGAATATCAATGATATCCATCTTAGGTTTGGAACCACTCTCCTTGCTCCACAGCCACCTGTAATAACAGAGATTCCAGACTCTGTTGCTGAACAACCTACTAATCATGCAGAAGATATACTTGTATCATCTACTGCCTCTAAGGAACCTATCCTATAGCCTCAGGCTACACCACCTTTTCCTTAAAGATTGCAGATTACTACACCTAAGACCATTAAAGAGCCCACCTTTGATATTTTGGAGTAGCTAAAGAATATACAAGTCCAAATTCCTCTTTTTCAAGCTATTAAAGATGTTCTAGTTTATGGAAAAATCATTAAAGAGGTTTGTTTAAAGAAATAAGGAAGAAAGAAAAAGGATCCCCAAACTATCCATGTCCTAGGACAGTTAGCCGATATTATGTTGGGGAAGGTTGTCATTGCAAAATATACTGATCCTGGAAGTTCTGTAGTAAAAATAAATATCAAAGGTCAAGTAGTAAGAAATATTTTGGTTGACTTTGGTGTAGCCATTAATGTGATGACCAAGCACACTATAGAGTGTTTGAATATTCCAAACATTCGGTCTACACTGACTATCCTGCAGCTTGCTGATAGTTCCACGGTTACACCTGATGGAGTGATAGATGTTATTGTCACCCTTGAATCTTGGGAATACCCTACTGATTTCACCATAGTGTCCACTAAGGTAACCTTAGGAGGATATCCTATTATCTTAGGCAGACCTTGGTTAGCTACAGCTGATGCCCTTATAGGATGCCGTTTAGGAGACATGACAATTTCTGATGGTCAGTCAAGGAAGAAATTGGCTTTATACTCACCTGCACAACCTCTGTCAGATTTGTCTCAACCAGTTTGGCCAGATCTAGGAGAAGAATATGAAAAAGTCAATTCATTAGCTCAGTTAATGATGCTACGAACTGATCCATTTTCCCAGCTTCAGAGTGAAGATAACTTGCTTCTACACATTTTGTAGTTTAGTTCTGGTTTGAATAGCCCATTTGTTTTGGATAGCCATTCTCAGCAATGTTTCTTGCAACAACTAGATCCTGAGAGCCATAATGATTTGCTATTATGTGATATACATGCACCACCTTTATCAACAACCTCAATAAATGATCTCACCAAATAGATAGAAGTATCTCCAGGCCACTGTCTGCATATTAATAATAAGTTTCCTTCGTCTCAACAAACCGCTCTAGCCACAATACTGCAAGACCACAAAAGAGCTTTTGCATGGGACTATGGGGATATGAGGGGTTTAGACCCAAAACTCTGTACACATCGTATAGATATTGACAGTGACTTCACACCTATCAGGAAGCCTCAAAGAAGAATTAATCCAGCATTGAGAGAAATTGTTAAAGAAGAATTGTAGAAAATGTTAGCGGCTGGCTTTATCTACCCAATCTCCGATAGTCAGTGGGTTTCACCATTGATCATTGTTCCTAAGAAAGGAGGAAAATGGAGGGTATGTGCAGATTACAGAGAGCTCAACTTGGCAACAAAGAAAGATTACTTTCCTCTTCCATTCATTGATCAAATTCTAGATAATTTAGCTAAGAAAAAGTACTTCTCATTCTTAGATGGCTTCAATGGGTACAATCAAATCAAGATTGCTCCTGAGGATCAAGAAAAGACTACTTTTACATGCCCTTGGGGAACATTTTCCTATTCAGTTTTGCCTTTTGGTCTCTGTAATGCTCCTGCAACTTTCCAGAGGGCAGTCATAAGTATCTTCTGAGACATCTCATATGATTGCAAGGAAATATACATGGATGACTTTACTATTTATGGTACAACATTTGAGGAAGCTCAAGCCAACTTGGAGAAAGTACTACAGAGATGTGAAGATCACAACCTATCATTGAATAGTCAAAAGTGCTTCATGATGATGCAAGAGGGAATAGTACTTGGTCACTATATTTCTGCTGCAGGAATTCAGGTTGATCTTGCTAAGATTGAAGTCATTTCTAAGCTACCCTCTCCTGCCAAGCAAAAAGAGGTACAAAGCTTTCTAGGCTATGCCGGATACTATAGAAGATTCATCAAGGACTTTAGCCAAACAACAGGCCCTTTATACAGTCTGCTGAAGAAAGATGCATATTTTTTTTGGACAGAGGAATGTGAAAAAGCATTCCTTGACTTAAAAGTCATCCTTACATAGGAACCTATTCTAAAAGGACCTGATTGGTCACTTCCATTTCATATTCATACTGATGCATCAGATTATGCCATTGGCACATTGTTAGGGCAGAAGGATGGTTCAATAGAACATGCACTCTATTACATAAACAAAAATTTGCAAGGGGCTAAATTGAACTACACTGTTACAGAAAAAGAAATGTTGGCAATCATTTACGCCCTCAATAAATTCAGGCACTATATCACCGGTTATTAGATATTTGTTCATACTGATCATGCCGCAATCCGGTATCTCATGAACAAAGCCACAATATCCGAGAGACTGGCAAGATGGTTATTGCTGATGCAAGAATTTGACATTACAATTGTGGACAAGCCAGGTAAAGCCAACATGGTTGCCGATTTCATTTCTAGAATTCAAAGGCAAGATGACTTTGCAATTATTGAAGACTCCTTTCCTGATGAGCACCTGTTTGCAATCAAGGTTATTCACCCATGGTATGCTGATATAGCAAATTATCTAGCCATAGGAAGAACTCCTCCTCAATTCTCCCCTAAGGAAAAGAGATTATTGGTAGAGAAAAGCTTTAACTTTTCTTGGATTACAGATTGCATGTTTTATACAGGGCCAGATCAAGTTATGAGGAGATGTGTACCAGAGGAGGACACTCATGATATACTGCATGCCAGCAATGATGAGCCGTGTGGTGGACATTTTGCTGCCAAAATGACAACAATGAAAATTTTAAATACTAGTTACTAGTGGCCAACTTTGCATAGAGATGCAGCCAAATATACCAGGAGATGTGACAGATGCCAGAGGATGGGAAGACCAACTCAATATGATGAGATGCCTCTATTTCCACAAGTTGTAGTTGCACCTTTCGACAAATAGGGACTGGATTTTGTAGGACCAATTGATCCACCTTCCAATGGTAAGTCCTACATCCTTGTATGCACAAATTACGTCACAAAATGGGTAGAGGCTAAGCCTATGAAACATGCTAGGGACAATAAAGTGGCTGAATTCCTCTATGTGGAATATTTACTAGATTTGGTGTCCCTAGAGAAATAGTGACAGATCAAAGAGCACAATTTACTTCTACACTTATCACAGCTTTAGTCAATGAATATAATATACAACACAGAAAATCAACTCCTTATCACCCCCAGGCCAATGGCCAGGTTGAAGTCACAAATAGGGACATAGAGGCCATTTTGACTAAATTTGTAGATTTGCATAGGAAGGACTAGGCCACAAGGTTACCAAAAGCTATATGGGCCTACCGTACTACTTGGAAGATTGCCACAAGATATACACCTTTTGAAATGGTGTATGGTAAAACAGCTGTGATGCCAATAGAGTTTGAACATAAGACTCTAAGAACAACACTGGAGATGGACATGGATTTAACAAATGCATAAAAGGATAGAATCATGCAGCTCAATGCTCTGGATGAGCTCCGAAAGAATGCCCTGCAGCACACTGAGATGATACAAAATCAGAGAATAAGGTGGCATGATAAATACATCAAGGAGAAGAAATTCAAAGTAGGAGATTGGGCTCTGCTTTATGACTCACGATATAAGGACAGTCCAGGAAAATTACAAACTAGATAGTTGGGCTCGTATGAAATTGAGAATGTATTTGCTAATGGTTTAGTAAAACTTGTTACAATTGATCCTGTTAGATTCAAACTGTTAGTTAATGGACACCGTCTCCGGTTGTACCATAAACCAGTCTCAAAAGAAGAATTCATGTAGCAGTTCGTTTAGAATCCTGCCATTAATTCTCTTGCAGCCGAAGGCTTTAGCCTTTCTCCTGTAGCTTCTCCGTGATTTTGTAATGCATGCTCATAATAAAGGTTTCCTTTTTAAGGGAACCCCTTTTTCTTCATTTCCACTTGTCGCCACATTTCACTTCTTTATCTTCCGTACCATCCATCCATTCCATCCATTCATTCCATCCGTCCACATCATCCATCCACCTCATTCATCCACACCACCCCTAATTATGATCTCATTCCCAACTGTCATCTCATGTCAAAGCCGTCAACTTTCTCAACACGTACAAGCATTTAATGAAAGGTACACAATATCTTTTGATTATTGCATTTTTTATTTATTTCATTTTATTCATTTACTGCACTGTCTGTATTAGTCATTATTACCCAATTTCTGTCTATTCCTTAGTACATGTGAGGACACATGTCATACTCTAAGTAGGGGGTAGGATAATCCACTTTTTAAACTTATCCTTTCATCACTGTCACAACTACTCAGATAATCTTTCTTTATTATTTTTTTGGTACTTTCCAAATATGATCGCATGTCTTTTTCATTGCATGTTTTTCATTGAAAATCACATTCAAAAACTGCTTGTTTAAAAAGTTCATTTTTGGAAAAGAAGAGAAAAGTGACGGCGGAACAGAAAAGAACCAGAGCAGAACAGGAAAATTTTTGATTTTCAAAAAAGAGTTGAGTTCAGCTAAGACAAAACTGTGAACATGGGTGGTCAGCTGGTAAGGCATGAGCCTGTAGCTCATGAGTTATTAATGCAAAATCCTCAAACGACCCAAACATTCAACCTCTGTGGTTGGCTGAATTACTTTTTGAGTTTAGATGCTTTTAATGAGGAGGCTGTAGGCAAATTTTTGAGAACCCTTTCTGAAGGGGAGGCTACTATATGGGGTCTAACAGTTGTTGTAACTAAAGAAAGAATTGTAGAAGTAACTAGGCTCCCAGCTGTTGGAGAAAATTTTTCTTCGGATGCTACCTTTGCAAGGGCAGAATTTTCAATACCCACTGATGGACGTTTCAAGGTCTCAAAGCAGGGATGCAAGCGAGTGTCGTTGCCTCCTCCATACCCAGAATACGCTGCTTTCATAATCAGGTATTTAACTTATGAAGGCCGTTTCTCCTACCCACATTCTTACCACTTCAAATTGCTAAGTCATATGAGGCATGGATTAGTTGTTAATATTCTGAACTTTTTGTTAAAATTTCTAGAACATTGTGCCCATGAAACCCAATAGGGGAAAGATAATTCTATTGCTCACCATGGCCTCATAAAATTGTTGATTGCACGCTCTTTGAGAGATGTATCACCTCTTTCCTAGCAAGAATTTGTTGCCCAGAAGAGCCTGCAACATCTAGAACCCCCTAGAGCACTTACCCCACAGCCTCAAAAAAAGAAATAGGAAATGGCGTCTACCAGTAGGAGAACATGGCAAGCATCATCTGCTCCTATAGCACCTGATTGCAGCTCTCACACCAGAGTCCTCTGCCTGGGTGCAAACTAGGACTGCCAGTAGGAGAGAGAGAGAGAAAAAATAAAGGCCAGAGAGTCATTTGGGGTAAAACAAACCCCAGAATCTGACTCTCGTTCTCAGAAAAGGCAATGTTCTTCTCCTGCAGCTTCTTCCCTTGCAACATTGTCTCCTACAGCAACACCTATTGCCATCACCAGTTCACCATCATCCTCTGACAAGGCAAAACCTTCTAGGAAATTCAAAAAGAGGAATGCTACAAGAGCACCTCCTGCAGCTGCAACATTGCCAAGAAGAGTTTCCACAAGAACACAATGTAAAGTATCCCCTGCTTCACCTCAACCTGAGGTTATTATAATTTCAAAAGAATCTAGAGATTCTGAATGTGATGTTTCTCAGAATGTGTCTGAGAGTGTTGCATAGAGTTCATTTGTTATTCTTGAAGAAGAACAAGTTGGGACAAGGGAAGTTGAGCATAATGAAAAGGGAGTACCAAGTCTTGATGACTTGGCTATTGCAGCTATGTAGATTTCGAAGGAAGCACAGTCTTCTCCACTACAGCAATAGGAATTTATCCTGCAGCCAGAGGAAGAACAGATTGAACCGTTGGAAGTGGCCAATGAAGCCTCAATTCCCCCTGCAACTTGTCAAGCCATTGTTGTTTATAAGAAGACATTTTTAGTTGAATTTTTAAAATATTTCAAAGCTACATGGAGACCGGTTACATTACAAACCTTGACTTTCTGCCACCTGGCCAAGACTGAAATGCAACAAATTCTTTGGGAGGAGGAAAAGAAGAAACTGAAAAAAGGAAATTGAAGGGTAGAAATTGGAAATTCAGGAGTTAAAAGAGAAAATGGATGAAATGCTGAAGGTAACTAGTCAGATTATGGAATGCAGACCACCACCCAGAGTTTATGCTCTGTGCCTCAAGGAATAGTTCTTTTGGTTCCAACTGATGAGAATTTTCAGAAATCAAGATCCTATTCTTCACACTGCTAAAGAATTTTACGATGCATATCAGGCAGCCCCTAATTGGCTCATAAATTCTTTGTGTGAATTTTATTTGCATGAATTTTTAATTCCATTTGAAACAGAGTGGAATCCACTTTTGTATATTGGTGACATCCATTTGAGATCACTTATGTCTTGGGCTGAAAATGAAGCAAATTATGGTAGGCAATGGGAAACATATGAAGAAGCCGAAAGAAATGAGCTTGTTCCATTGCGTTCTGAGAGTTCAAACCCCCGCACAATGTTGAAAACCTGCTTACTCTGGCATATGGTTTTAATAATGATACAACCAGAATGAAAATATTTGATCTCAGGAAACAAGTATATGATGAATTTTAGGAACAATCATACTCATTTTGGAGATTGTCATACTCCAGAATTGAAAAGAGGTGGGAAAGATTAACTGTTGGGTTAAGAAAGTTTGAACCTCACAGTCCACTAAATTTTATGGCAGCTCTTAAATGATCAAGCAAATACATATAGTTGGGACTTCAAAATAGGTTTGAATTGTGGTTGTCATTAAAATTTAGACCTCCTGTGCTAATGTGGCCCCTTTATCCTTACTAGGCTACAAATCTTAATGAAGACACAAAAGCCCATAGGTATAAAAGGTGGCAGAGTTACAGAGGCTTTTGTTACAAATTTGGAATTCCATTTCAGGGTCATGCCTCAACCACTGATTTCAGAGAGACCACTAGGAAGTTTAATGCTGGAGGACTAGCATTGGGTTAAGTAGGGGGCAAAATGATGAGCCCAAAATATGCTCATAATTTGGATATCATGGTGTACTTTTAATACCTTTACTTTTGTTGTTCATGGTTGTTTAACTCTCTTGAAACCTTTTATTGGGGGATATCCTGTAGCAATACACTTTTATGTTCCTGCAACCTATCATGTTGACATGTCTAATTTATTACCCTGTTTGACTTCCCAAATGACTGGTATAACGCATGTAGTTTTTGAATGATGAAATAGATTTAAATATTTGATTAATGAATGGATATTTTGTATGTGCCATGCACCTTTTCTTTCGCATCTATTACCTTGTGTTTCGCAGGTTGTTGAAGAAAGTATGATCGAGTCAAGCGCAGCCAATCTTAGCCTTGCAGTAAAGTCCATTTCCTGCACGACTTCGAGGAAGCTCTGGCGAAGACTCTTTGACCGAAACTGTTGGGAAGGATTTTAAACGACATTTAATCTGGAAAGAGTGGAGTGCTTGATTCTCTCTGGATCGGGTTGAATGGATAAACTCATTTATGAACTTTGTTCCTCGATTTCGGGATACATTTTATATCCACGTCTTTCTCTGTTAGGGTTAGTTAGTTAGTTGTTCTCTTGATTTAAAATAAATGTTCCTCCTGCGCGGGTGAACAGGAAGGAGATAGATAGATAGATAGAGAAACAAATTATGTAAGAGCTAGAGTTATAATATGAATCATAGTTTTTATTAGTTTTCTGAAGCAGAACAGTCAATGTAAATGATTTTATGTTATGAATAAAAGTTGATGGAGTTCTGAGCATAATCTTCTGTGTAAATTAGTTGATGCTTGCTAAGGGGGCCCACTTAGTAAGTATCTGTAGGAGCGTAGTTTTTTATCCTTTGTTAATTCAAGTTAGATTTCATTTTAGAAGTTTCAGCAAAAGCTCAGTCTTATACTGTTCCTGCAGCATCGAGAATCCATCCCTGTGTTTGTTCTTATAGCATAAGGCCAGTTTATAGTTTGTCTCTCAATTATAGCTATTACGATTTCTGCTTTGGTTAGATTATGATTGCGTTAAGAGAACTTTGCATTACCTTCCTGTAGCGTAGGTATAATTTCTTTCCAAGTGTTTATTTTCAATAGGTGATGATTGAAACCGGTTCTTAGTGCACATATAGTGCCGCTCCATTTAAAGTTTACGTTCCTTGGTTTGACAAGTAAATGAATGACCACGAAGAGGTATTAGTCACTTGCTGGAATGTCCAATTCCCAGGATAGGTTTTTCCATGATTTTCATATCCTTTTGTGGGTGCGACCAGATAGCATGAGTAATAGGATCAATCAGCTAATATAATTGGATGAATCAAGAAGAGTAGCACAAGATATTAATTTGAAGAGGCAGTTATAGGACCAATACCTTTTTGATAAGAAAGCTAAGGAGAAAAAGTTTGTTGCAAGAAATCTTGTATTAATTTGGAATGCAGGAAGTTAGGACAAGGGAAAACATGATAAATTTGAGGCCTTATGGATTGGCCCTTATGTTGTTTGGGGTAATCATGGTGAAGATTCCTATTGTTTGTAAAATATGAATAGTGAAATGTCAGAATTTTTAGTGTATGGACAATTCCTCAAACCCTACTTTTCATAAGTAGGACATATCCATGCACATTTGTATCGTAGTTTTTGTCTTGTCACTATTGTTTTGAGTTTTGGTGGTCTACTCTCCTAAAAATAATTGAATTCTTTCCCTGCTTTGTCAAGAAAATGTCTTCAACTAGAGCCACTGGTGGTACTTGAAAAATCCATGGCCATTTCCATAAATTTTTCCCCTTGTGCCTCTGAGTTTCCTCCATTTTGTCTGTTTAGGGTTAAAAAATTGCATGAAGGGCTTAAACCCATATATCATAAAACCCCAAACCATTGGCATGCACTTTTTCACAACCCCTTCAAGTTTTTTTTCATTTTCCCAAGCTGTAGGTTTTTAAGTTTTTCGAACCAATGTTGCGGAGTTCTATATTTTCATAACTTCCTGACATGAGGTTCTGAGGTTTGAGTTTTGGGTGACTTGGTGATCTCCCTGCTATCGGCGGTTACTGGTCATTTCAGTTATAAATTATGCTTAGGCGGTTGTGTGTTCACTGACCCCTTTGCCTTGTCTTTGTGTTCACTGCCCCCTTTCAAGTGTTTGATCTTTTCCTAAGTCGTAGGCCAAAAATATTTTTCATCCCCCCTAAGTCTTATGTCCTAAGGCGACCCCCCTTTTAAAGTCATGACATATATGCATTTGCATATTTAACTCTTTATGTGTATAGGTGGGCCCTTGTTCTCTTTATCACTATGTCGTTGGTTCTCAAAATTTCAAAACCTTAGATGTGAGGTTCTTAAGTTTAGGTTTTTGGCGACTTGGCATTCTCCTTATTGTCGGTGAGACATTGAGTCATCAAGGGGAGTTCTATGTGTGTCTCATTGATGGAGCAATGGAGGAAAGTGTTTAGTGTGGGTCTCGGTCATGGTGACGGTGTAGACGTGTGGTGTGATGGGATTAAGGGGGAATCCACATCCTTGTTGTGGATTACATACGGTGACTTGGTGATGAGGTAGATAGGTGACATCTTTTGGGGTGTTATCAACATGATAGAGGTTTGTTGATAGGACCTTGAGGGGTGTCCCCCTGAAAAATCGATGAATTCTTCATCAGGTGGACAATATGGTATCAAGAGGACTATGGAGCTAGTCCCAGCGATAGAGCGACAGTTGTGTTGGCAATGATGGATGATAATGAAGGATGACATGTGGTGAAATATGATTGCACAATTGGATGACTCACATCATTTTTGTGAGTCATGTTGGTGATGCGTGTACCTAGTGGACCCATCATTTGCGATAACAAATGGTGTCGGTGGGACAATTCCCTATCGATGGGAGTGAAGTTGGTATCCTGACGATGGTTCGATGGCTTTCTCATTTGTGTGACTTTGGTCCATCAGTGAGACTGTAATGGGTGTCCCTGCAATAGAGTGATATGATAGATCAATGATGAAGATTTGAACGATCGGTAATCTAACGATTAGGTTTTAAAGTATGGACAATGAGTGATGGATTGTTGGATCTTGGCGCAGGTCAGACAAATCAATGGCCATAATTCAAATTGCGATTTCCCAACGGTTAGCTGCTCCTATTCGTGGGTGTTGACTATGCAATTATGATGCATTTTTTTCTCAGCTACTAGGATTGACTCAGGACATATACATATCAGATTTTTGCTTCTCCCAAGCATAATTTAATGCTGAGCAGCACCGTTGATGTCCTCATGTGTCGTAAAGAATGAAATCGATGTTAGGGTATGTTCTTCCTAACTGTGATCATGAATTTCCTAGGAATATCATGCCTACATTCATGAATGACTTTGTTGGAGCATGCTCAAGGTTTTAGGGGCATTCAAGTCCAGCGGTTGGACCATTTTGGGGGAAATTTCTCAACGGGTTGTGGTTTGACCTAGGTGCTTTGGTTTGAAACCTTAGTTTGGATAGGGTTAGCAATTTAAAATTTTAATCTAAGTTATGCCTACACTATAAAGGAAAATTTTGTAGACTTTGTTGAGGTTCCATCCTCTCTAAATATTTGTAAGCCTTTGTCTTAGTCTGTATAGTGATTTTTGCACTTAGGAAGGAAATGTTGTAATGTTTGCTCTATAATAACAATAGATGAACTAAATGTTTATTGCATTTCACATTTTATGTTTGTATAAACTCTATCATTCTCTCCACTATTGTACTCACAGTCTTTGAATCAATATAGTCAAGGGTTGTATTTATTCTCATATCACATTTGTTGACCATGAATGTATGATTTGTTAGTTTCTGTTCAAGGAGCAGAGTAATCTCTTTCAGTTCATATGTTAAGTTGTGATGATGCAATAAGGATCTCAAAGAAGTCTGATAGTTCTATTCTTTTGTTGGTTTCTTTCTATAAGGCAACAAGTTTATAAGAAGCTAGGGAGGGTCTATTGCAGGAGTATTACTTCATTTCTAGACTCGGTGTGGATAAGGAACTGGTCATTCTATGTTCATACGCCTAGATCTGAGGTGGATCCAATTTCAATTCAAAAGAACTTTTTACTTTCTTGTATTTGCTTTTACGTTTTGTTTCCATACTACCACAAGATATTGAAGACAAGGGAGAATTGTGTAGATGATTTATCCCATTGAAGGCTCCCCACCATTGTAGTATGATGATCTACCTTAACGAATAGGGATACTCACCTTGTCTTGCAGAGCCTAAAGTGTAGAGGAGAGGCTTTCCAATTTGTCATCTCCTGTTCATTGGCCACTGACCTAGGGTATTTGAGTATAAGGAGTAGCTACCCTTTAAGAGATGCTAGACCATCAGCTGGAACAACCAACATGATGAGGATTTGATAGAGATTGATACATTTAGGGATTAATAGATCTTAAGATGGCATATATGCCACAATTTGTAAAAATTGTTTTGAGTAGGCATATATATCAAATTTGTATATGAACAAACATAATTATTCTACATTTTGATATATAAGAATTGATATTTGATCTAATTTGTTCCTTGTGTGCATGTCTTTCTACTTTGAAACTTAAAAATGGAATGTATAATTATTTTAGAATGGTTAAAAGTTATGATCAATAACATGCTATAGATTAACGAAATTGCATTTTAATAGAACTTATGAATTATAATTGGTAATCCATCTATGTTAGAGTTCATTCATATTAAGGTTCACATACATTACATTCCATGAGACCACATTTCTTTGTGGTGTTTTTTCAAACAATTCACTACCTTTTCTATTGTACCACATTTTTCATGCATGTCTACCAAAGCATTTTATCAAATAGTTTACTACCTTTTTGCTATGGCCAAAATCCTAAAACAACTGCTTTCGAACAAGCTAGTAGACATTAAAAAAAAATATGAATGACTTGAGCTAAGACTACCAATATTGTGATTGTAGGCAAGTTTCATAGGGGTACCAACAAAGAGGAAGAGTAATAGAGTTTTCAAAACATTTTATTACCTCCATATGTTGCATAACACTCAATTTGAGAATACACATGATTTTAAGCTCACTTGAATGAATTTACATTTGACATTATTGTGTTTTTTTAACTCCTATAATGAAGTGGGCAGCTGGTTTTTTTTCAAAAGAAGCTAAAAAATAATGAAAAATGGTTTGAGAAGCACTGTATAATATTTTTTGACAAGAACTATTTGAAAAAATACCTTAAATAATTGTGGCCTCACAGACAAGGCAATAAAGATGAAAAGAGCAGCTTATGAAAGTCTTATGGCATTGATTCTTTTGATTGATTATAAACTTCAAACAAATCCCATACAACTTAATGAAATATATGTCATTATAGTGTTCATTCAAAAGTAATATAATCATCTTCATAAAAATAAATGTTACTTAGTGGTGCTAAACACTCTATACAAACCATATGAGTGATGCAACCATCAAACAAAACCATTACAACTTAATTCAACATTTATTCCATTAAAATCTTCAAGCTTAATAACATGTCACTATATCTTTCATGTAAAAGGTATAAAATCATCATGAATACGAATCACTATCTTTCAACCATGATACATAAACAAGAATATTATGTACATCATAGGGGTTTGATGCAACCTTCAAACAAAGTCCTTACAACTCAACAAGATACATGTTCATTAGATTGTTCATGTGAAATCTATACAATAATCACAATCAATAAATAATACATCACTCAACCATGATGTGTGAACAAACACTATATATGCACACCATATGAGTGTGATAAAACCATTAAAAAAACCAAATACAACTCCATGACATGCATGCTATTTGACCTTCCACATGCACTTTGTAGTATTGTAATGCACAACAATGAATGCTACTAACCATAATGATTGAATAAGAAAACTAGGCATACCATATGGGCTTGATGCACACTAGTCATAATGCACACTTCACACAAAAGCGACAACACTCATATGATATTTTCATATATGTCAATCAACCTTGACCCACACCAAACAAGTGCTATATGAGTTTGATGCAATATTCAAATAAGAATATATAAATGTAATACAAATGTAACACAACCTTTCAACAAAACCTAACATACAACAAAATGATATATATAATCGATTCCTTCATTCAAATGTAATACAGTCATGTAGAAGCATCAATGTCACTCAACCATATTAATGCATGACCAATCAACTTTCAAAAAACTTTCATATATAATAATTTGTAACCATAAAATCAAATCCATACAAGTTAGTGGCATACATGTTATTATAACTTTCACTCCAAAATTCATAATCAACAAGCATGAATAAACACACTAAGCACACCATAATGAACACTAGTTATGATGTATGCTTAACACAAAATCAAAAATCAGTAGGATGTACTTGTCATATATGCCATTCAAACTTGTTTATGGTCAAAATAGCACATCAACATTAAAAAAAAATATTTCTACTCTGTTTCTCCTGAAAAAGATAACTAATCTAAAACAACCTATCTTCCAAGGTCCTGGTAGTTGGTTCTCAACCATGCTGATGTGATTCAGTGGCCAATGCAATTGTAATATCCAAGGGGCTTGCTGGTATAAAGGAATACAATCTACATCATATCAATTAACCTTACATTGGGGGGGTATAAATAAACATAAAAAGATAGAACATGGCTTTAAAACAACAAAATATGAATATAAATTCCTTCACATCTAGACATGTATCCTAACAATGAGTGTTTTCTCAACTAACTAAAACCATAGCATGAATGTGTATTGAAAAGTTCTAAAAGTATCTAAGGGATGATGTTAATGAATTATAGTCATTTGCATGCCAGTGAATGTTGTGCATAATTATTTCTTATTTGATGTGAATCGATAGAAGAATTCAGACCTAAGACTCTTTCATTGAATTATCTATGGATGGAATTTGTTTATATCTATTGATCTATTAATTTTGACAATGAGTTGGGTGATGTGTTTTGATCTTGAAATAAAGATTTGATGAATGGTTGTGATCATTGAATTAGCACTATGAATGTATGCAATAGTATAGGTCATACTATGGATTGCATCATGTTATGGTTTTGGTTAGTCGAGAAAACACTTATTATTAGGATACATGTCTAGATGTGAAGGAATTTATATTCATATTTTGTTGTTTTAAAACCCTATTCTATATTTTTCTATTTATTTATACCCACCCAATGTAAGGTTAATTGATATGATGCAGTTTGTTTTCCTTTATACCAGCAGGCCCCTTGGATATTACAGTTGCATTGGCCACTGAATCACATCAGCATAGTTGAGAACCAACTACCAGGACCTTGGAAGATAGGTGGTTTTAGATTAGTTATCTTTTTTAGGAGAAATAGAGTAGAAATATTTTGTTTAATGTTGTGCTATTTTGACCATCAACAAAACTAATGCAATTATCATACTCCATTTGAACAATCAAAGACAAGAGTCAATGTTATTCAATTATGATGCATAAATAAATGCATTAGTGCATTTAAAACTCTAATACATAAGTGCACTTGAAGCTCAATGGAATACATGCCATTAGACCAAACTGGCATGCATGCAATATAAAGTTACAAGGTGGTGTAACTTTTGTTCCATTCATCGTGCAACCAAACTGATAGTTCCAACACGTCTGTATGGGTGGTTTTATGCTAGGAAAGGTCTTATTTCATACCCAAACACGCTGAAATAGTCTGAGCTACATTGCACCATCAAAGTCTTTTAAGAGACCAAAGTGGAAAAAGGTAGAAAACTTTGATGAACTATTACTTGAAAACCATGGAACTTAAGAACATTTTGTCTAAATCTACGAGATCACCTAGGGCCCCTCTACAATAACTTCTCTTAGTTTTTGATATCTCTAAGGCATTTACCCATGGTGTCAATTTTTTAGTTGATGGAAAAAGCATCAGATGCATGTAGTGTAAAGTTTCAAGGTGGTGTAAATTTCATTCTATTCATCATGCAACCAAACTGACAATTCCAACACATATGGATGGGTGGGTTTATGCTAGGCAAGTTCTTGTTTTGCACCCAAACATGCCGAAATAGTTTGAGCTACATTGTATCAACGAAGTCTCTTAAGAGACCAAAGTGCAAAAAGGAAAAAAAATTAACGAGCTATTACTAAGAAATCGTGGCACTTATAAATTTTTTGTCTAAGGCTATGAGATCACCTAAGGCCCCTCTACAATAACCTCTCTTGTTTTTTGAGATCTCTAATGCGTTTTCCTGTGGTGTCAAGTTTTCAATTGATGGAAAAAGCATCAAATGCATGCAGTGTAAAGTTGCAAGGTGGTGTAACTTTTGTTTTATTTGTCATGTGAACAAATAAAAAGTTCCAACACATCTAGATGGGTGGTTTTATGCTAGGAAAGGTCTTGTTTTCCACCCAAACACACTAAAATAGTTTGAGCTACATTATACTGATGAAGTCTCTTAAGAGACCAAATTGCAAAAAGGCAAAAAAACTTTGATGAGCTATTAATCAGAAACCGCGGCTTTTAAAAACATTTTTTCTGAGGCTAGGAGATCACCCAGGGGCCCTCTACAATGACCTCTCTCATTTTTTGAGATATCTAATGTGTTTTCCCATGGTGTTGAGTTTTTAGTTGATGGAAAAAAGTGTTAGATGCATGTAGTTTAAAGTTGCAAGGTGGTGTAACTTTCATTTTATTCATTGTGTGACCAAATCGACAGTTCCAACACATCTAGATGGGTGGGTTTATGCTAGGAAAAGTCCTATTTTGCACCAAAACATACCAAAATAGTCTGACCTACATTGTATCAATGAAGTCTCTTAAGAGACCAAAGTGCAAAAAGGTAGCAAACTTTGATGATCTATCACTTGGAAACTATGGCACTTACAAGCATTCTGTCTAAGGTTAGGTGATCACCTAGGGCTCCTCTACAATAACCTCTCTTGATTTTTGAGATCTCTAATACATTTTCTTGTGGTGTCGAGTTTTTAGTTGATGGAAAAAGCGTCAGATGCATGCAATGTAAAGTTACAAGGTGGTGTAACTTTTGTTCTATTCATCATGCGACCAAATTGAAAATTCCAACACATCCAAATGGGTGGGTTTATGCTAGAAAAGGTCTCGTTTTACACCCAAACACGTCGAAATAGTTTGAGCTACATTGTACCAGTGAAGTCTCTTAAGAGACCAAAGTGAAAAGGGGAAACAAAATTTGATGAGCTATTACCTGAAAATCATGGCACTTACAAACATTCTGTCTAAGGCTAAGGGATCACCTAGGGGACCTCTACAATAACCTCTCTTGATTTTTGAGATCTCTAATGCATTTTCTTGTGGTGATGGAAAAAGCATCAGATGCATGCAATGTAATGTTGCAAGGTGGTGTAACTTTCATTTTGTTTGTTGTGCGACCAAACCAATAGTTCCAACATGTTCAAATGGGTAATTTTATGCTAGGAATCAGTGACAAAGTGAATCATGTACTCAAATACATGTAAATAAGTGAAGCATGTACTCAAATACACATAAGTCATGAAGTACACACATGAATACAAAGTATACACATGGATACAAAGTTTACACATGAAAACACGTAAGTTGCAAAGTATCCTCATGTTGAAAAAGTTTAGGATAAAACTATATAATTTGATAGCAGTGGTCAAATAAAATTTACATTAATCAAAAATTTGTAAGGCTATACAATGACATATGTCGATAAAAGTATACAATATATCCAATAAAGTCATACGGGCTTATTACAAAAGAGCCATATGGACATAAAATGTCACATATATCGATAGTACAAAAAATATGCTAAAAAATGCCATGTAGGCATACAAAAAATAACCCTAATACATAGTCCTCCTCTCTTCACTTATCTGGAGATGCAACTAATACAATACAAAGTGTAGATGTTAATATATAAAAATTGAATCGTGGAATGACATATAACAAAATAATCACTTACTGCAAAAAAAAATCATCATGCTCTTCCACAATAGTAGCACATTAACGATCTGGAGTGACAAGCACCTGTAACAACCATCAGGATAACAATTAAACTACATACAAGTATCATGATAATTTTGAATAATAGAACATAGAATAGAAAATATAATGTCAAATTTACTAATCTATCGCATACCTTTTCCAAAGGATTAGAACTAGCTATTGTTGTAGCAACTCCATGGTCCATCATGCCACGAACATCACAATATAGTTAGAATACCAAATCTATATGACCATTAGTTTTTTATCACTTTCATTAGTTTATTTGTTTAACCAAATATACTTAGAATAACAAATCTATATTATTCTAAACAAGCTAAATGATAATGAAATGGTAATGCAAACTAGAAAAGATGCTTAGAATAAAAAATGTATATTATTCTAAACAACCTAAATGATGAATTTAAACAGATCAAGAAATTTAATTATTATGAACATTAATCAAAATAATATGAACAATATCATACTTGTTTGATACAACAAATGATCCGCTACTCAAGTCTACTTGAAGGGTCATCTCTTACCTTTAGAGTATCGAGTAACGCTTCATGATCAAGACTATTAATTGTCCATAGTTCCTTTGTTCTTGGTTTAGCATGATGTCTCAAAAACTTAACATTTGTTGCTATAACAAGGTGTGAATACATGAGAATGGCTTTGTGTTTCTCATAGTCCTCAAATGCAAGCATGCCATTCTTTCTAATCATATACGTTCACAACCAAGTTTTAACAACAACAACAAAACCTATAGGACACATGAACCCATCATTATTTATCATCAGTTGTGTTAGCTTATTCTTTCCCTATACACATCATGCCAACCAATAGTCTAATCCCTCTTCATTCCCATGCGGTGCTACAACTGCATAGACATGTCTTGGGTATACAAGATCTAAAAGATGGTCGTAGTGAAGTGAACTTTCCATTTCATCTTCTAAAGAGGATTGTGCTATAGATAAAGGGGCTAGGTATTGTGGGATCCATGTATCTACCCATTCAATTTATTCACATTGATCCCAATCACATTGAATACAATTCTAACAAAAAAAATCCAACTCTTGTGTCCATATGGTCCATGCACTCATAGTTGAGCTTTGAAAAGAATGCATCTTTGAAGATTCTCTAATTGTTTGACATTCCAATTTGTCTCCCACTATGCCCTCCTCAACCAACAAAAGAAGCTACACACTTGTGGATCAAGTGTCCCTCCTTGTGATAACACATAAGTACACGAATCAACAATAGAACGTGCATCACTAAATTTTGCATCACCTATGATATTCATTTGTTCCTTAACTAGAGCTCTCTTCACACATGCACTTACTCCATCATGCTTTCCTTTTCCATGCCCAACTTCAAAAAACTCTAAATATATGGTACACCCCTCTCTACATGCATCTTTCTCAACCAATAAAACATATGAGCATTCTTGAATTACCCTATGCAATTATTTAACTAGATGAGATGTCAACCCATTGTTATACTTTTTTCCTACAAGAACTCAATTTTTTTCAAAACAATGCTACAAAAACTCAGATGAATGAGATCTATCATCACTCATGTAAAAATGGTACTCCCTGATTATCTTTGTGTCCTCTTCTATACTATTAGGGGCATGTCTATATGTTATGTGGACATAGTAATTTGAATAGAATTGTAATATTATGATTGTAACTCATTTTGTGGTTGCAATGTGTAATTTTCAGAAAAATCAATTACAAATATAATAGTTTCAATTGAGAAAGAGTCCTTACACATCTTGAATTATTGATCCAACTATTGGGACCTATGGCTATTCCTTACATACTTGTATACAATTTTTTTCTTAAAATAAAAAATAAAATCAGCAATAATTAGCTCTCTTGTAACCAACTCGCATCTAGAACCTTCACCTCCATTCTTCAATGTGTATTTTACTATCTCAAACCTTTTTTTCTCAACAATATTGTTACCAAAATCATGTTTGCTACCCTTATGAAAACATGTTAAAAACTTTGATAAACCACCACATTGCAAACACATTTCATTTAAACAATCATTTCTATAAAATAAGCAACCATCACCTCTAACACATAAAAATGAATTTAACAAGTATTTGGATGACTTGGGAAGTTGCATTGCATGACACTCTTGCAACATTTCGTTAGTATTTATAGTAGAACGGATATAGCATAATAATTCATGATACATTCAATGAAAACTAAACGTGGTATTTACAAAATGTATTGTGAATATTAATAGGTACACAATAAAATGGCTTGCAAGACTCAAAATCTCTTTGTGAGATTTGCAAATTTGGATGTGCTTCACAAATTGTCTATACAATATTATTTGACTACATTCCAAGAAATGTTTAGGATGTGGTGTGCGATCTCGATTACCAATTTTTAACTTTAAAACATCCTTTACATTCGGTGATACTCTAGAGTGAGAGTGCCAAAATTGTTCAATTTGCATCTTTACATTATTGGTTAGCTTCTTATCAACACATGGAAGCCTCCCACTAAAAGCCCACATATCATTTTGAAGAGGACTATCAAGTCTTCCTCTTCTTAAGAGTGCTCTATTCAATGTTTTATGATTTAGATTTAAATCAATACAAGTTTATCTCATTAAACGACCCTTTCTCAAATGATGGCTTACTAGTGAGGTTGTGATCACTCTATGAGTAACTCTTTATCTTTTTCCTTACTATTCTTTCCAACAGAAGTTAGAGCATTAAAAATATTTTTTACAATGATACTATTTTTTTTGACTTTTTGGTGACACAAATCTTGATTTTTTCTTAATAATGGTCTCATTTTGTAAGAATTTAGCAATTGCACAAAAAATTGACATTGTTCGATTAATGTATTATTGAAAAAGTATTGATTGAACATATTGGTAGCCTACAACCAAACTGTTCGTGATGACCTTTTTCCATCAAGATTATCTATTATGTTCTCATCTATTTCAAGTAACCATTTAGGGGTTCTCATGTAATTAGGTGATACATAATGTTCAATTTCAACATTTTCAATGTTATTAACATTTTCAATGTTATCAACATTTTCAATAACAATTCCAACATTTTCATTTTCAATTTCAACAATTTCATTTTCAATTTCAACAATTTCATTTTCAATTTCAACAATTTCATTTTCAATGTTAACATTTTCATTTTCAATATTTTCAATTTCAATATTTTCATTTTCAATATTTTCAATTTCAATATTTTCAATTTTAATATTTTCATTTTCAATTTTAGCTTGAGTATTTACCATACCTTGTCTTCTTTTCCTATGACTTTCTCTATCTTTTGCTCTATATGCTTCAATTTGATCTGTTGTTAGTTTTATTTCTTCTTTTCTCTGACGAAGACTACTGCTCCCCATTGTACAAACAAAAAAGAGCACACAAATGATTGTAAAGGTTGAAAATGTGTAAAAGATTCTTCCAAAAGCTGAAATTTATTTGATACTGAAAAAAATCACGAGATTTTAGTGACAAAAAGAATGTGGGGACCGTTGGAATGCTCAAAACAGTCCCCTTTTCTATTTTTTTATATAATTCACAAAACTGATATCTGTTTGAAATGGATATCTGTTTAAACAGATATCCATTTTAAATGGATATCCATTATGTTTTGCATAATTCAAAACCTATACAAACAAAACAAATATCTATTTCCTTTAGTTTTAAAAAAACTAAATTTTATGAAATGTTTTATGAATTATTAATAGCATAATATTATTAATAGCATGATATATATTATGTTATGATATATTTTGTATTATATATTAAATATATTATATATTATGATGTATATATTTATCATATATTAATATATTAAATTAATACATTATATATATTATATAGTATATAAATTATATTATATATTAATATGTATGCATAGGGGAAGCTTCAAATATTCTACAATAAATAACAAATATCCGTTTTCTTTAGATTTTAATAAAGAAAAAGATACATAAAACTAATATTATGTTATTATCAACATATAATAAATATTATATAAAAATATATCATAATATATATTTTATATAATATATAATATATTATGATATATTAATGTATAATATATTTAATACATTAGTATATATTATATTATTTAACTAGATAACTCTCCCTCTCTCTCCCTCCCTCCCTCTCTCTCCCTCTCAAGTCTCCCCCTCTCCCCCTGTCACCCTCCCAAGTGTCTCTCTCCCTCTCCCCCTCTCAAGTTTCTCTCTCTCTCTCTCTAATGTCTCTCCAACTCCCCCCCTCTCTCTCTCCCTCTATCTCTCTTAGGTATCTCCCACTCCCTCTCTCTCTCTCAGGTCTCTCCCTCTCCCTCTCTCTCAAGTCTCTCCCACTCTCTCTCTCTTAGGTCTCTCCCACTCCCTCTCTCTCTCAAGTCTCTCCCACTCCCTCTCTCTTTCTCTCAGGTCTCTCTCACTCAATGTCCTGTCCCTCTCAAATCTCTCTCTCTCACTCTCAAGTCTCTCTCACTCCCTCTCTCTCTCTCTTAGGTCTCTCCCACTCCTCTCTCTCTCTTAGGTCTCTCCCTCCCACCCTACCTAGATAAATATCTCCTCCCTCTCTCTCATGTCTCTCCCACTCCCTCTCTCTCTCTCTCAAGTCTCTCCTAATCCCTCTCTCTCTCTCTCTCTCTCAAGTCTCTCTCTCCCTCCCTCTATCCCTCCCACCCTCTCTCTCTTGGGTCTCTCACTCCCTCTATCTCTCCCACCCTACCCAGAAAACTCTTAGTCCTCTCTCCCTCTTTCACAGGTCTCTGTCTCTGTCTATATCTCTTTCTCTTTCTCTTTCTCTCTCCCTCCCTCTCCCTCTCGAGTCTCTCCCTTCTCATAGGTCTCTGTCTTTGTCTCTCTCTCTCTCTCTCTCTCTCTCTCTCTCTCTCTCTCTCTCTCTCTCTCTCTCTCTCTCTCTCTCTCTCAAGTCTCTCTCACTCTCCATCTCCCTCTTAAGTCTCTCACTCTCCATATCCCTCTTAGGTCTCTCTCTCCCCCTCTCAACTCTCTCTCTCACTATCCATCTCCCTCTTAGGTCTCTCTCTCTCTCTCACTCTCCATCTCCCTCTTAGGTCTCTCTCTCTCTTTCGGTCTTTGTCTCTCTATCTCTATCTCTATCTCTATCTCTATCTCTATCTCTATCTCTATCTCTATCTCTATCTCTATCTCTATCTCTATCTCTATCTCTATCTGTCTGAATCTCTTTCTCTATTAGGTCATCTCCTCTTGGGTCTCTCTCTCTCTCTCTCTCTCTCTCTCTCTCTCTCTCTCTCTCTCTCTCTCTCTCTCTCTCTCTCTCTCTCTGTCTCTGTCTCTCATCTCTATCTACGTCTTTGTCTCTCTATCTCTATCTCTATCTCTATCTCTATCTCTATCTCTATCTCTATCTCATCTCTGTCTCTATCTCTATCTCTATCTCTATCTCTGTCTCTATCTCTATCTCTATATCTCTGTCTCTATCTCTATCTCTCTATCTCTATCTCTATCTCTATCTCTATCTCTATCTCTATCTCTATCTCTATCTCCATCTCCATCTCCATCTCCATCTCCATCTCCATCTCCATCTCCATCTCCATCTCCATCTCCATCTCTATCTCTATCTGTCTGAATCTCTTTCTCTCCTAGGTCTCTCTCCATCTCCCTCTTAGGTCTCTCTCTCTGCATCTGTATCTGTCTCTATTTCTATCTCTACCTCTATCTCTATCTCCATCTCTATCTCTATCTCTATCTCTATCTTTGTCTTTGTCTCTCTATCTCTCCATCTGACTCTCTCTCTCTCTTAGGTCTCTCTCCATCTTCCTATTAGGTCTTTCTCTCTCTGTCTCTCCATCTCCCTCTCAGGTCTCCCCCCTTCCCTCTTAGGTCTCTCTCTCTCCATCCCCCTCTCCCCTCTCTCTCTCCATCCCCCTCCCCCCTCTCTCACTCCCTCTTAGGTCTCTCTCTCTCTATCTATCTCTCTGTCTGATTCTCTTTCTCTCTCAGGTCTCTCTCCATCTTCCTCTTAGGTCTCTCTCTCTGTGTTTGTCTTTGTCTCTATCTCTATCTCTATTTCTATCTCTATCTTTGTCTCTATCTCTCTATCTCTCCATCTGACTCTCTCTCTCTTTTTCTCTCTCTTAGGTCTCTCTCCATTTCCCTCTTAGGTCTTTCTCTCTCTATCTCTCCATCTCCATCTTAGAGGTCTCTCTCTCTCCATCTCCCTCCCCCTCTCTCTCTCGCTCTCACACACTCTCCATCTCCCTCTTAGGCCTCTCTCTCTCTCCCTCTCCCTCTCAAGTCTCTCTCTATCTCTCCCATCCCTCCCACCCCCTCTCTCTCCATCTTCCTCTTAGGTATTTCTCTCTCTCTCTCAAACGCACACTATCCATATCCCTCTTAGGTCTCTCTCTCTATCTCTCTCTCTCCCTCTCTCCCTCCCACCCTCTCTCTCTCTCAACTCTCTCTCTCAACTCTCTCTCTCTCTCTCAAGAATCTCTCACTC
>VDFB02231455.1:63501-95165 GCA_007258455.2 Sequoia sempervirens
GCATCACATTCTATGCTTCCCATGCTATACTATAAAAAAAGAAAAGAAAATTTGAATTTCATAAATTTTTAACCAAGTTATGGTAGTCAGACAAACAAGTTTAAATATTTTTAAAAAGTTTTAATAAAAAAATCATAATTAATTATTTACTTGCAAAAAATTATAAAAAAAATGTGGCATATCTGGGCATGTGTCCTCTACTTATATTGAAAGTTTTAGGAAAAATATTATATTTTTCATGTACTTAGGGTGGTCAAACATACATTGGCTTCTTATCTTTTTCTTGAAAATTTAGTACTACTGCATTGAAATTTTAAATTTTTGCAAAGTAGATTTTCTTTTTTTCCAAAAAAGGACCAATAGCCTAGAAACTACATTCAATTTTCTACAAATTTTATTCTTACATATTTTTCAAATTATGTTAATAACCTATTCAAATTTTTATGTCAAGTTTCCTAACTTTGTTTTTCTGAATTTTCATTACCACTTAGGGGCCTAGTTTGGACCCCCATGATCCTAAACTGATCCTTCTACTCTACCTACTTCTTCTCTTCTATTTAAAGAAGAGTGTATCTCGCCAAGGCTTCTAAAATCTCACTTGATCACTCTTCCTCCTACACACAAGAAATAATTTCATAAAAAACATTTAGAAAAAACTTCATTTTTCTGTATATCATTGAGTGCTCAATCATTCCACTAATGAATTTTGAGATTTTCAAGATAAAATAAAGTGAATTCTTGATACAAGTACCATCACTCTCCCTCTTGATGCACATAATTCTTCTTTAAATGGTATGTGATACATTGAGTATTACCTCTGTATAATTCATTTTTAATCCTCTATTTTCTCATGAGTCTATTTTGTTGCTACCCATTATGTGGCACATGTAGCTTTCTTTGTTTTCTTGTTTTATTCATACTAGTACAATCTCACATGCAACCATATATTTTGGTAATAAAAAATATTCTTTATAATGATTATTCCCAACCATATTCTAAGGGGAAAATACAACTTGTTTTTGAGGCATGAATCCTTCCTAAATGTCCCCCTCTTCTTTCTTTCCCTTTCCATTATCTTAAACTATTCACATATTGTACGTGCTAATATTTTAATGGGAGGCATATATTCTAATCACATGTGCATCCATAAATTACTTTACATTATATATGGTCCCTATTGTATTTTTTATTTGAATGCTCCTTGTGACATTGGTAGCATGTGAGCCACCTAGCATAATATAGCTCTTTCCCATGATCCATGAAGGTATTATGATTTGCATGACCTCTACCAATAGAGAAAGTTAGTGCCTAAGTCATGTAATCTCATTTATATTGATTTATTCCCTATCTATTTGTGTGCATTCTCTCTTTGAAGTGATTGATTGACTCATCATATTTTTCTCATCATGTAAGAATTCTATTTGTTGTTTCCTTCATTTTCTTTGTATTTTGTGGATGATGTAAAATATTGGGACACCTTCAACGTCAACGTCTCTCTCATTTTTTTGACCCAAAATTTTCCTTTTTTGTTTTGATAAATGATCTCTCCTTTGTGTATGTGTTGTTTATATTTATATATTTGTGATGTTTTAACATAGTGGTTTTCTAGGTTTATATTTTTTAATTCTACTTGCCTTGTGTAGGTTTTTGTTACCTAATGTAAATTTTTGTAGGTTCTCAACCTATGGCTAGGGCTTCTTCACTTGAAGATATTTCTATATCCTCTACAATATCCTTTTATCTTCCATGATATTATTTCATTTCTAGCATTTACCTTCTTACTTTAGCATTTAAATTCATGTAGTGTTGTAAGCTTGATAAATTGGGGGGGAAATGTAATGACAAAAAATTGCATACCCTCATAATTTTGCATTATGTTTTGGATTGACTTTGGTTTCCATTCCTTAGTGTGCTTCTATGATCATTTTATCCCTTGCATTAGCCTTTCTCCTTCTTAAGGTGCTTAGGCCTTGTTTATCGTGTTTCCTTTTTGGTGTCACCTTTGTATCATCCTTGTGTTTTTCTAACTCGTCTCATTATTTTTGAGCCAAAACTATTTGGACACTAGCATCCTATGATAGTTCCAAGTTTAGTGGCACTTTATGAGAATTTCACCACTTGTCACCTTGCTAGGTTAGTGTAAACCACTTGGGATGATTACAAATAGCTCATTAACCTCTTCTTCTTGTCTCTGTCTCTTTTGATCCAATGTTTTTTCATTCTTGGGAATCTTTGGGTTCTATCTTGCACACACACAACTCCTTCAAGCTATACAACTTACTCTAACAATATTAGAACATTATTTTTCAAGACCAATTGTCTTCTTGGATTCATTAAGCCCTCTTAGGTGATATTATTCTTTTTATTTTCATTTTATTATCCTTTCATTTTTATTACATCTCTCTTGTTGTTGTGCCCTTGAGCACTTTGTGATCCTCACATCCCTTCTATTTCTTTCATTCCATTTTCATTATCTTATAGTCACAACTCTTACCATTCCCTAAAACACTTGGGATGTGATCACTCTCACACACTATTTTATTATCTATCTATCTTGGTTTCTATGGAAGTAGAAATACTAAAGAAAGGATTTGAATTGAAGGAAAAACCCTAAACAACTCCAAAAACTTTCCCATTCTTTGTAAATATATGTTTCTTTTGGTGAAGATATCTAGCTACTTTGGAGCTTCGTGATATCTTCCCTCTCTCTTTCCTTTTTATTTTATCATCATTCTTTTCGATTACTTTTAATACATTAGTTCAGTTTCTTGTTACCGTATTTTTTTTTTTATTGGTTATCTCATTTTGATTTTCTAGTTTTTTTCTATATGATGTTCTATCTTTTTAGTTGTATGAGACTACAATCAAACACATAGATGTCCATACAAATTTTTGATGTCCTAGGAAATTACTTCATCCATCTATAACCTTATTCCTCTCTTCACCCTCTCTTTAGTTTTGTAATCATTTTTTATATATTTCCTTTTAATATTTAATAAATAACATGTTATTTAATTTTCTCTTTTTACAATGTATGGGTAAGTGCACAAAATTATGAGACAATTAAGATGCCACTTTTTCTTTACCCAAATTAAATATTTGGCAAGCACTAAATGGTTTGGATGACCGAATCTAAGTCTTGGTCATACCAAGCCTATATGGTGAGAGACAAATATGGCGAGCGCCAAATATGGATACGCTTGAGTTGTCCTTCTTAGTCTTGGGTGCTTATGTTTCTACCCTTTCACTTTTTTAATCTACAATGTCTTTGCAACCACTTGGATCAAATATTATTTTATCATTTTAGTGCTCTACTAGTTTCAACCATCTTAGTTGGTTGTATGATCTAATAATTAGAGCCATCACCATTTTATGAATAAGCTTCCACTCTTTTTTATTAGAGAAAGCAAGATTCATGAAGAATTATTGCTCAAGGGATTGCATATTTATTGGGTTAATAGGTAGCTTGTATTGATGAGAGAACCTTTGAGTTGAATTTTTACTTGGGATGGATAAGATTTCATAAATTGGTTATTGTGATTTTTTGAGTTTAAGATCAGTTATAATTGCGAGCTTTGATTATATTGTTTTGTTAATTGGTTTTGTTGAGGGCTATAAATGCCTATTTTTTAAAGAACAATAACCTATTTGACTTTGTTGAAATCATTACATGCTCAAATATCATTGGCACATTGGTTGGTAATAAGTTTACATCAAATGATCATTGTAATTAATCAAATTAGAATCCAGTAGTGTCAGAGTGTAAGAGGAAGCATATTGTGATTGGATTCATGATTTGGTTGAGAATTGTAATTTTTTTGTAACTCCAAATCCCTATTACAAGCATCCTCACAAGTCCAAATTCTATGGGTTTATATCATATTCAATTCATTGCATGGTGTTATTGGTTTTACATAAATTATATAAGTTTTTGTTTGTAGGCACATATGAGCTTAACAATTTCTCTATAGTTTTACAAAATATATGATAAAAGTCTAATTTTTTCTTATTAGGCCTTTGCATTATCTTTTGGAGTTGTATTTAAGCCTCTCTTGAGTTCACATGCTCTACAAGTTTCCTTAATAAGGTTACCTCTAACTCTACCCATGAGTGTATTGAGTTCACAACATGTTTCTTATACCACTTATGCTTGTTGAACCATTTAAAAGAATGCACAAATATTGTGTAGGAAACATCTCTATGCATGAATTGTGTTGTACAATTTAGTTTTTAAAAAAAATCTATGTATTCTAATTTAGTTTAATGACATCATTAGTGGAACCCACCCCTAAAATTTACAAGGGAGCTCATGAGAGTCCCTTGGAATGCTTATAGGACAACCATCTAACTTATGTCTCAAAATTGTATAAAAAATTATTAACATAAACGATAATACTTCTTACATATATTTTCATTCATTTTTTTTCTTTTTTTTTTCCATTTTTCCTATTTTTTGGGTTTTTTGTGGATTTTTGTTGAGTTTTGACAATCTAGATGGAGTTTGAACAACACTTTGTGTTAATGATCATCCATCAAGATTCCTTTTTGCACCTCCTAGTGCATGTTTTATTGATGCATGTTTTATCATGTCAACTCATTGGAACAAAATAATTCCCCTACTTGAAAGGTGATCGAAATGAAGAGCCATTGATTTGAGTGTATTTCTAATACAACCAATGTGAGATAAAAGTAGATAGTACTCACATGTGTAGTACATCTCCACTAAATAAGGAAAGTGCAACTCACATGATTCAATTACAACCTACCCAAGTAAATACCCACTTAAGTAAGCTTATCCTAGGTGCAAATTAATGTTATAAAGTAATTAACTAAATGCAAGAAAATTTATATGCATCAATATAGAAAAATCTAAGAAACTCTTGTGAGATAGTGACTAATTGAAACCTTGTGAACATCGTTTAGGATCAACTTAACCTCTTTAAAGGAAGAAATCATATAGACCTATGAGTTATCTAAGTAGGCCAAGACTTGGTATTTGAAGCCTTAGGGGAAGAAATTCTATTTCAAGATTAAACAAACATATTACAAATTTGGTGTGTTAAAACAACTGTCAACAATAACCATATCATAGCTGCATATGGCATGTTAATTTGTGGCAAGAAATTCCAGTGTGTGTAGAAAATGACAAGGTTTCAGAAGCGAATAAGGAAGCGACGTAAGAGGAGAAGAGTATCCAAAATATGTTCTAGCGCGGGTAATGCACAGTAACGAAACGATATTATTATTATTATTGCATGTGATACTACTCCATTAGACATGGATGAACAATGTTAACAGATGCAAGAATCTGAAACTGAACCGCTCAATTCGGATGGGCAGTTTACATATAACGAGACAAATAAATAAATTTCTCGTTTTTGTTTAATGCAACACAGACAACAGGGCGGAATGGATATGCACAGAAGTGATTTAGTACGGTGTTAGCAGCTTTTCCTGTAGATTGCGCAGAGACGCTTCCACGAGTCTTCTCGTTGCATCTTCAGCTCGCGATAGAAATTCCCAATGAAGGATTCCGCCTTTGCGTTCAATTCCTCTAAACTCAAATTTCCGTCTTTTTCTTTCTCACCATGGCCGTCGCCTCCTTCTTCCCCACAACAAATCTCAAAAATAACCTCTACGGGCGCCACATCGCCACATTTATACGTCTGAGGTGGCTTAGTATGATTACTCTGTCTCGAAAGATTAGACGGCTTGTTCACCTTCTTGCAATGCAGCTCTCTCAGACTGCAACTTCGCGGCAGAACCAAAGCAGACGCCTTCTGAGTTTCCGCGGCCTTTACGCTATCCTTAGCGGCGTCTTTGTGCTTTGGCGAGGATTCAAGCATTTGGTCTCCAGTTCCAGTCACACAGCTGCTTTCTTCAGCTTTGCAGTCAGGCTTCAATATCATTAGGGTTTCACTACTAGGACTGGTACGGGGAGCATATATAGGCTCCGGTTTGTGATAAAGTTGAGAGCATTGGCAAGGGTAATAATGGGGTGAGGTTGTGGAGGACGAGGAGGCGGCGGTGGAGGTAGATTTGACACCGAGAATGAGTATGAGAATATTGAGGATGACGTACAAGCAAGGGCAAAGGGATGAAGAGGAGACGCTCTGCATCCACCTGCTCACCTCTAGCACAAACTCTGCGGTCCGAATATTAGCCGGATCCACGCCAGCTAAGACTACAGAGACGGACAGAATAAGCAGCGTACTAATTACCCCCACCACGGCCTTCATCCAGGGCCTTTTTTTACTCGACTCTTCCCGCAATTCAGCTTGCGAGCAGAGCAATTCTTCTTGCTTCTCAAACATAATCTGATCTGGTTTTGATCAGGGTTTCCAAAACACAGTAAATGTGTATAAGATCTCAAGGGCTAGGAAGCAGGAGCGAAGTGTAGAAACGATTGTAGAGGATAAGAGAATTTAAATGGATTTTAGGCGGCGAAGGTAGGGCACTGGGAAGGAATCCAAACGAAAAGTGAGTGCTAACCGCTAAAGCGGGATTGTGAAATGTGGGTCCAGTGTAAAGAGAAAAGTCCCCGTACTATATACTATCTTTGCAAAGCTCAGATCCTTTTTAGGTTTTCCGATGCTTTACGTCTCAGACCAGAGGACAGAAATGAAGATTCGGAGTAAGCCCTGCTTTGCGACCATATCCAAATTTCCTACATTGTACTACCGCCTGCCCATTTCATGTCTCCCCCCAGTTTTGCCTTTCACCGAATATAAATCGGGTAAAATATCTCCACTTCCCTATCTTCATGTCTCCTCCCACTACTGCCACTAACCGAATATAATCGGATTGAATATCTGGGCATCGGTCAATTCAATAAAGTATGTTATTTCATCTCATCTGGTTGGAATAGTAGTGCTGGCGCCCACTTTCTTTTTGGATATTCACTCCAGAGTTGTAAAGGAGGGGGCAATATCAATTGTAGATAAGGTGGATTCATTCGTGAAGCTTGGACCTCATACCTACATCTCAGCATTCCTTTCCTTTTCATTCCTAATCGAACATTGTGTGAGATGTTTCCTTCCCCACACAATGTCAATTGATCACAACCAAAATTCATATTGTACAGCATTATAGAATAGCAATTGAACTTTAATGTGAAAAGGGACATGTGTATTGGACTTAAATGTATGATAGGTATGTGGATAATGATGAGTAATTGAGTATTTTTCTTCTAATGAAAATTGAAATGTTTTAGTGAGAGTTGTTATATAATGTGTATTATCCTTACAGAATACAAGAATGTTCTTTCTTTTCCATTGAAGGAATGGATAATTTTAAGATAGTTTCAATGGAATGGTCAATCATTTTTAATCTATGTTGTACACAAGTGGGCCTTCTCTTACTTTTGTAGTTTCATTATGTACTATCTTTTGTCTATGCATATAATTGGTATATGTGAGAGTAGGGTCTATGTAAAGATTTATAAGGTAACAAACCTTTGGTACATAAGGGAATTTGAAGCCTTGGTATGTGAGAGTGAAGTATGTGCTTCAATTTTTTAAGTGATAGATACCTCTGATGTAAGAAATTGATGGTTGTAAGTTTTATTAGGGCTTTAAGATTATAAAATTTTGGGTTAATATTGCACTTTTAGATGAGTTATATAATATTCCATGTAAGAAACTATGATAATATGTAAGCAAAACCCAATCAATTAGTGTTGTAGCCCATCCTTGATTTCCAAAATTAATTTTTATTTTATGGTAATTTTTTATGATGAAATATGAGACTATGAAATCTAGAAAGTTAAAAGCTATGACGAAGTATGCAATGTGATGTTATTGCATTTAAATGAATTATTGATAAAAATGCAAAAATATAATTATGATGCAATTGTTTACAACTAACTACTTAGTTGTTTCTTGAGTAGATTTGTAGGAACATTTCGTGCGCCCTCCAAAGGGAGAGGGGGAGTATCACCTGAGACAAGGGTAAAGTTAAGAGTTCTCTAGCAATGTCATCTGAGCTTAGCATCGATCAAGTGTTTGACTTTGTTAAACCTAAGTGTGTCTAGGGTTGTCATTAGTGTCTTGAAGGTAAGTAAAACCCTGAGGTCGTTTAGTCACATGTTCTTCTAGTTTTACTTGGGTTGTAAGGAAATTGGAGTATTTAATAACTTTTTCTTGCTTTATGTGTGTGTATGTGTGTGCGCTCATATGGACGTATGTATACATTCGTATGTGATTGTATGCATCAATGTATGTACATACATGTTCACATGTGTATATATATGCATGCGTATTAAAAGGAAGAAAATAATACATACTTATATATATCCATATATAAAAGTGTTGTATTCTATGTACGCTATTATTTGATGTTATTGATATTAATTTACATGCTATGAAAAGCATGGTAAACATCAATCACAATGGTTAATTAAGAGTTCATTATAATATGTCGATTATGCTAATATAAAGACATGATATTTATCAATGTTGACCTTTCCTGTGATCACCACTTGGTAACAATATTAATGTTTAAACTTTGAATGGATTAAAATTACATTCTAATGACTCATGTTTAATTGGTTGTTCAAGCCATGGTGCATGTTTAGGCTCAACTCTTTATTAAGAGGAGCATGTTATCTATTTGAAGTTGAATTTAACTTAGTCTTTCGCCAACTTTAAACCTTGATAGGCTACAATAAGAATGCCACATGGGTGGCAAGTTAATAATGCTTGAAATTCAAAAATCTCTCTTAATGCTCAACCTTGGCATTCACCATGTGAGAATAGCTTTGGTAATCACCTTTATAACTATTTGAAACTAATTCTAGCACTTAGCTGGTTGTGGTTTTATCTATTGGGAAAAAAAGATATTTAGATAACTATTTGAAATGGTGGGAAAAAGGGGGATGAATTCAATCAATGTGGAATGATGAAATAGCCTAGGATTCAAATAGACCTTTTCCCAATTTCATTAGAAAGAGAGAAGATCACAAAGGGATAGGATTGACTTTCAACCTTGAGGTGAGTCAACCCTATTTTGGACCTTGGATCTTTGCTTTCTTATAACATAAATCACTTATTTGCAATATTTTGGAATTATTTAAAGTGCATAAACTAAATGAATTATATGAGGTAATATTACAAAGTTGTGTCACACTTTTGACCAACTTATCAACATAACTGAATTTAAGTATTTCTAACTAAAAATCAATTTTGGTCAAACACATGATCTAGTAAGATTCATTCTAGATAAGTTAGATATTTCCACAACTTTTTCAACATAAAATATTGGCTAAATGCATATGTAGCACCATGTTGAGGCCAATTTACCAAAAAAATAAAATTATTTGAAAAAATTGAGGTTTCAATAACACTTACTCATGTAAATAACATTTCTCTAAAATATAAAAATGCCCTTTTGCAGATCCATAAGTGTAGTTTTCAAAAATACATATACTTTAATAGTTTAATAATTATTTATATTTTATTTTTTAGTTTTACTAAAAGTAGGTTATCAACACAAAATATTAGGTTGATTACCATGCCAAGGAAAAATAATAAAAATAAAAAAAATGAAAAAAATAAGGTGCACTAGATAAAAGAATCTATATCAAGATGGTATAATTTTTATTCCTATTTTAGATAAATATTTCATATGGAAGTTGATGTCAAATGGAAACAACTATTTTTTAATACATGCACATTTTAATATTTATTTAAAAATATATATCAAAAAAGGAAAAAAATATATCCATGCATGCTAAAGTTTCAAGTTATAAATACACAAAAAATTTGAAAGAAAAAAAAAATACTATAAAAAGATTAGCATCTCATGTAACTTCATTTTTTAGCATTTTATGAGCAACTAAATTATAGTGTCAATTTATTAAAAACTATTTAAAAATATTTTTTTAATTTTTTAAAAATACAAACATAAAATATACTAAAAATACACATTTGACTAGTTTACATCATTTCAAAATTCAAAACATATATGCCACTTTTTAGTTATTCAAGTTTAAAAGTTGGATCATTGTTGGTTGTTTCCTTTATAAAGTGTGACACAACTTTGTACTTTTACCCTATGACCTAACACTTGAAATGCAAATTTCTATGATAATAGAAATGGAAACAACGATTTGCAGTCCGAAGTTATGAGAAGGGTCTGATAGTGTGCACATGTCATGAAAAGTGGGTTTCAAGGCTTGTAGCAGGACTCATTCGCCCCTGGGTGAATGGGTCCTTGACTAGGGTTCCAAAATTATTTTTTGCATACCTTTGATCTTGGATCTAAGCTTCTGATTTCTATAGGTTTGACTGTCAAAAAGCCAAAAATAAAATCTATAGGTGAGATATTGTAGCTTAACAACAATGATGACAACTTATGTAACTTTGAAAATCACCCTTTTGATCAAATTTCCATCCTTCTTCATTTAGAAATTTGTACATACAAAGAGAGAAGCAAACAAGTTTGTTTTGGGTGAATGTGGGTTTGCCTTAGTAAAACCCCATGTTTGGTAATTAAACCTTGATAATGAAATAATGACAAAAAAAAGGAATTGATGAATGAACAAAGCTTGTTACAGCTCACCAAACCTTAATGGCTATCCTTAGAGGACTAAAGTCAAACACATCACTCTAAGGCTTGGATCTTGCATGAATTGGCTTGATTGATTGATGCTTGAATGCTTGAAACCTACATCACAATGTTAGCTCCAAAACATGATATGAACACATAAAATTTGACATGATGATATGATCTTGATTGCTACTGTAGATGACTGATAAACATGCTCTTCAATGCTCTTGACAATAATATTTTCTCATGTGAAGTCTTGATAATGTTGCTTAGATTTGAATTGATAAAAAGACTTATATATTTATTTATTTATTTTAATTAATTTCTCAAAAATTAGATTCCAAAAGTTGACACATTTCTCAAAAAGTAGATTCCAAAAGTTGACACTTGAAACTTAAATTTGAATGATTAAAATGCCACCAAAAACATATTAAAAATTAGATCCTAGGACTTAAAGGGGACCCATTCGGCCTTAGGCGAATGGGTCCCAGGACCTAATTCTAGGACATTCATTTTCCAAGGTAATTTAATTAATGTTGGCAATTGTTTAATATAGGTTTCCCTTTCAGAAAACAAGAATAATAAGGTTTTGGAATGCATAATTTGGTCAATTAGAGGCTTAATTAAGTCCAACTAATTGAGGGGATGCAAAAAAAGTGAAATTGTAAAGGTATACAATTTTCTACACTACATTTAGCCTCCACTTTAGTGAGAGTATGAACTTATGCTCAAACTCACACTAAAGTAGATAAATAGGTCAATAGAGGTCCAATTGTATAGCTATTGGGAAGATAAGATGACAAGGATCAAGGAGGATGATCAATCCCCCAAGATCTAAGATCTCATAGAAAACCAAAATAGGCATAAAGAGACACATGCTTGCAACAACGACACAAGATACACAATCATACAATATCAAAATTAATGCAAAGAGAGACGGACTAGTAAGTTGTGTTATGCTACATCCATTAAATATGATCACAAGGGCTTGTGTAGTTTGATATACACTAGGTGATCCCCAAAGGCAAGAGGGTGAGAAACACACAACAGTCTAGTATGTACCCGCAAAAAGGTGGTAGATGGAAAAGTCATGCCAAGTCTACAGGCCTTCCATACGTCAACCATACCAAAAGTTATACTCCCTGATAAATTTGATAAGGTGCAACATAAAATCGTTTAAAGTTTCACAAGGCTAGCAAGCTGCATTATGCTAGACACTCATAAAATAAAAGGAACCATTGGCAAGCAAGTTGTATTATGCTCGGTGGCCATGAGCTAGTTTTAAATGCAAAAGGGTTTAAAAGAATCAAGATAATCAAAGGGGTTTTGTTTAATACATGAAAGGTCTCACCTTAGGGAACATCACACTTGACATCACCACCAAGAGAGGACTAGCCGAGGAATAAAAGATTCACACCTTAGCAAATGCAAACCACAACATTACCATCAAGAGGAATGTCATATACCAAGAAAGGTCACACTCTTGTAGGACATCAAACCTAATATCACCACCAAGAAGACACTCCACATGAATTAAGAAGACCACACTTTGAAAGAGGTCACACAATTATGCAAACAATGAGTGGGGGACTATATACTCCCACTATAAAGAAATTGATAAACACCATGTTGTAAGAAATTACTTTAAAGTAGAAAGATGATAAATTCCAAATGATAAAAGAAAACACGAGAGCTTAATTGGAAATCCCTATGCCCATGATATGTTTCCAAATAATTTTTTTTCATGAAGAGGGGTTACCCCCAAATGAAATCTCAAAGATAACACATAAGGGATATATAGATTTGGGGTCAGCATATGTCTTTGCTACAATGATTTAATAGAGATTGGAGCCATCACCATTCCCAAAACACTCATAGAACAATGAACACAATGGGAGGATGGAAAAGATAGATATAGAAGACAAACAATCATTTTGGGTCAACAAGGAGGAGAGCTAGATGTCTCAACACTTTACATCATCCCCAAAAGGAAAACACAAGACAAAAGAAAAGATAATGTTTACAACATCTAGGAGAATGAATCTATACAAATAGAAGAATGTCATGACGGGTTTGCTTCCTTTGTATCCTTGCACCAATGGAGTAACAAGGGTCATCCAAAGAAAATCTCACAAACATAAAGACACACCAAGCAACATGATATGGGGGATTACATTACACACATGCAATCAAAAAGAACATGAAAAGAAGAAAAAGAAAAGGCTAGTATGTCACATGCGATCCAACCTAAAGCAAGTCATCTGCATCCCAATCTTTCTCATTGCATATAGAAGAAAAATGAGTAGCCAAAATCGCAACGACAAGTTCCATAGTAGGAAAAGGCTATTAAACCTCCTTGTCCCCCAAAATATAGGATAAGGATGAGACGAGATAAGTGGTGAGAAGGTGCTCCTTGCAATATGGAAAAATGATTTACATAAAGTGCAATACATGTAATAGTGAGTATGCTCTAATTCTACAACTATCACATGAAAAGGAGTGAAGTGTGTGCATGCTATCTAATTATATGGATAATATCATTTTCATCTATCAACTTCTTTAAAGCGCAACACTCACTAGTAAGATGCCCATGAGTTCTATGAAATGCACATTAATTCATGTATGTAATTTTTCCTTTTTTATTTTCTCAAATAGGTGGCAATGTAATCAATCCTTCATGAAGGAATTTTTCCATTTTTTGTTCAGTCTCAGTTATAGTATGTAAAAATGGTAACTTCTTGAGTTTGTAGGGCTTAGGCTTCTTACTTGATTAGGCAACTGGTTGGTGTGGAGGGGGAGGATCTTGATATCCTAATCCCTTGGTATCTTTTGATGGTTGTTCTAGAAATTGATGGATTTCATGTTCATTTGTTATGTCACGTCCTTGTTTACTTAAGATTCTAAAGCCTTGACCATTACTCTATTCTAGGTTGATAGGTGTATCACTAACTCAGTGGGAATAGGATGGAAGAGTGTCAATGTTGTCATTGTGAATAGATTCCTTCATGTTTGATGGTTTAGGCTTAGTTTGTGATTTAACTTCAAGATGCAAAAGGCCAAACATCTCAAGTGGTGGGATGATAGGAGGTGTTGGTTGTTGCATGGAGGGGTAAAAGGATGAATTGTTGTCCAGGTTGTGAAGGTAATTTTGTATGAATTCTTACATGCTATCTTCATCTTCACCTAAGATGTCAATGTCATAGGTACATTCATTAGGAGGTGAAAGATCATGAATAGGCTCAATTGTATTATGATCATCACTGAACACACAACTTGAGACATCAAGAAAAGATATTAAGGATGTCCAGATTTTACCAAAACACATATCCATGATGAAAGTTTGTTTTATATGTTCAATGAAAGTATGAATGAAGTTTGATGCAAAATTCCAAATCTGGTGATCGTAAGATGCAAAAAGGATATGGAAATGATGTCTTTTGAATGCAAATTTTACCTTTGAATAATGCACTTATTTTGATCAATTGACATAAATGCAAATAACTACAGAAAATTACAACTTCTAAAATTGAAACTGAGATTTGTAAACAAAAGGAAATAAAGCATATAGAGACAAATTTATGCCCAAAAAACTGAAAAATTACTTGTACTAGGATAGGTTTTCCCAAGGGAAAATGGGTCATTGTACAAGGATTTAAAAAATTAAAATTTGAGTTTCTAAGTTAATGTTTAAGTTCCCTATTTTAGGTTGCAAAAAATTCTTTTAGTTACAAATTTCTAGAATTCAATGATTAAATTCACATGCAATTTGATGGAAAAAAGCAAATAAAATGACAACTTTTGAGGTGTAATTTTGACTGAATTTTTTGATGTAAATGATTGAAAGGAACCCTTGATACAACTAATATGCAAGATATATGCAATATTTTTGAGCTTTTATGAGTTTAAATGATGAAAAATGTAATTTTGAAACCCTAAATGAGATGCAAAAAAGACTAGTGCAAAACCTAGATCTAGGGTTTTAGAGACTTCCAAATCATAATTTATGATGTACAATTTCGATGTCACCAAAATGAAATGGGAGGAAAAGGGGAAAATAATTTAATCAATGTGGAATGATGAAATGACCTAGGATTCAAACACACCTTTCCCTAATTTCATTAGAAAGATTGATGATCACAAAGGGATAGGATTGAATTTCAACCTTGAGGCAAGTCAACCCTATTTTGGACCTTGGATCTCTGCTTTCTTATGACATACATGAATCATTTGTAATATTTTGGAATTATTTAATGTGCATAAACTAAATTAACCATATGATCTAACACTTGAAATGCAAAATTCTATGATAACAAAAATGGAAACAATAATTTGCAGGACGATCTAAGAGTTTGATAGTGCACATCTGTCATGAAAAGTGGGTTTCAGGGTTTGTAGCAGAACTGGTCAACCCTGGGCGAATGGGTTCTTGACTAGGGCTCCAAAATTAGTTTTGTAGTCCTCTAATCTCAGATCTAAGCTTATGATTTCTCCAAGTTTGACTGTTAGACAGTTGGAAATAAAATCTATAAATGAGTTTTCGTATCTTGACAACAATGATGAAAACTTATGCAACTTTCAATTCATCTTCACCTGTAAATTTGTACATACAAAGAGATAAGTAAAAATGTTTGTTTTGGGTGAATGGGGGTTTGCCTTAGTCGAACCCCATGTTTGCTAATAAAACCTTAATAATGAAATAATGACAAAATGAAGGAATTAATGAATGAACAAAGCTTGTTACAACTCAACAAATCCTTAATGGCTATCCTTAAAGGATTGAAGTCAAACACATCACTCTAAGGCTTGTATCTTGCATGAATTGGCTTGATTGAATGTTTGAATGCTTGCTTGAATGCTTGAAACCTGCATCATGATTAATGTTAGCTCCAAAACATGACATGAACACACATAAACTTTAATATGATATGATCTTGATTGTTGCTATAAATGACTAATAAATCTGCTCTATAATGATCTTAACAATAATATTTTCTCATGTGAAGTCTTGATAATGTTGTTTAGATTTGAATTGATAAAAAGACTTATGCATTTATAGGTGTTTATCTAATTTCTTGAAAATTACATTCCAAAAGCTGACACTTGAAACTTGAATTTGAATCATTAAAATTCCACCAAAAACATATTAAAAATTAGATCTTAGGGCTTAAAGGAGACCCATTCACCCTTAGGAAAATGGGTCCTAGGACTTAAGTCTAGGACACTCAGTTTCCAAGGTAATTTAATTAATGTTGGTAGTTGTTTAATATAGGTTTCCCTTTCAAAAAAACAAGAATAATAAGGCTTTGGAAAGCATAATTTGGTTGATTAGAGGCTTAATTAAGTCCAATTAATTAACGAGATGCAAACAAAGTGTGAAATTGTAAAGGTGTATTATCTCCTACACTGCACTATCTTCAACCAATCTTGGTAATTGTTTTTCCTTGGAGTGGTCACGGGTTATGTGAATAGGTAAACCATCTTTAGTAGAATCTTTGTACTATGCTAGAATCAAATTCAGTTACCCATATCATCCAAAAACTCCAATTTTTGCGTACTTTTCACTAAGATAGGATAATACTTAGGGCATGAGTGGTTTAAAAGGCTTGCTAAATTCACATGCAAAATTCGCGAAATGGGAAGCAATATAATTAGTTATCAAGTTGATTAAAAGATTTGAGAGAGCTAGAGGGGCTACATTATTATCATTATTTCTTTTTCATTTAGAGAGGAGCAGTACTAGTGCATGGAAATGAGAGGATTGATCCAATAAAAAATAGGTTGTAATACCAGTGTGAAGACTATCACTATTGCAACTTGGAATAACTAGCTCGAGTAGTTGGTGTCCTTCACATTATAGTGGAGTTAAGAGTTGGTTGTGGATAGATAAAGTAGTAGAAGAAATATAGATATATTGCAGATAGATAAACTTTCAGCATCTAAACTCAAGTGCTTGAGTGCAATACCAATAAGTAGGCATGTAGTTTCTCCAATTTTCTTTCTAATACTTACCTTGTATATCAAGGAATGATAATTGTTTATTAAAACCAACAATGGGGTAGTAAAGATTGTATTCCTTCTCATGCAAGTATCTTTACTTGTTTCTTTTAATCTTCCATGCTAAGATAGTTTATTTGTTTGGGTTATTGGAAAGAATTGGTTCCTTTAAGTTATTTTGGGGTATTCATACTCATAAACCCTCTTTTGTAAAGAATATGACTGTGATAAAATCATGAAATCTGCCACTTCTATAATATAAGCCTCTCTTTATTCATAGAGGAAATGGTTTTGCTTTCTTTTCAAATTTGTAAGCCTTTTATTGAATGCAAATGATTTGTAAATAAAGTTCATTGATGAACCCATGGTAAGCAAATGTTGAACCGTGGTTTCTTGGTGGGTATTGAACCAAGCTTGTATGGCTGAGAATTAAAGAAGTGGTAGAAAAGTATAAAGCACAACTAAGTGCTAGTTCTTTGTTAAAGATGCCAACCCGATGTGGTACATAGTTTTTTTTTATATTCTAATCTAATTTCCTGTTGAGAATTGAAGGATTGGTAGAAAAGTATAAAGCACAACTAAGTGCTACTTCTTTGTTAAAGATGTCAACCCGATGTAGTACATAGTTATTCTTTATATTCTAATATGATTTCTTATTGAAAGACTATGCTATTTTAAATGGAATCTTTGAAATGAAAGAAATTACCATTTGTCTTGAATGATTAAACCCTATAACGAGTTATGCGCTTTAATGGAAAACACCCAACTCTAGGGTATTTTGTATATGATGTCTTTATACTATATTATGATCTGATAGGTCAAGTTATCTTCTTTTATGGTCATGAATACCAAAGGTCCAATTTTGAGAGTAGTTACTCTCATGATTTTGGTAAGCTTCAAACTTGTGGAAGTTTCCAAGACCTAGGAAATTACATCAAGTAACTCAAGAGTTCAAATAAAGTATAAAACTAAACAACTCATTCTAGTTTTGACTAGGAAGTTAATGTGTGTTAAATAAGAGCTTCAATATGTTTAATCATTGGTTGAACAATAAGATCGAGTCACGTTACGTCAGTTATGGTTCATGATAAGACTTGAATTAGAGGTAGAAGCCTAGACCCTAGATGTTACATAATTGTAACGAGGGAATTCAATGTCCAAGATATTTTTACCAAACTAATCAAATTACAATCTTAGTGAGTAAACATTTATATATGTGAATCTATTGAAATACTGGACCAATTGGTCTACATTTAATTTTATCCTTAGTAAACAAGACTTCAATGTTTACCATGAAGACTAAAACCTAAAGGACGTTATATTCTTAATGGAGATCTAACCATTACTATGGAGACTTTGTCTATATGTAATATTTATACTATGTTATGACCAGGAAGGTCAAGACGTTATCATTTTTTGTCAAGATTTGCTTAAAGTTTATATCTTGAGAGTGGTCATTCTCAAGGGTTAGGGTTAAGAATCGAGCAAGTGGTTGTAGCTAAGACTTGGGTAGTTATGTGAAAGTAACTTAGGTGTTCGAGTAAAAAATAACTAACAACCCAGATGAGTTACTTAGTGAATCTTCATGTTCTAATGAAGGATTCTATAATAAAACTAAAACACAGGAAATATGAGATTATTATATGAAGAAGTAATATTCAGTTTAAGATTAATATTTTTTAATATATGCTAAAAATTTTGTTAGTGCTTTTGGTTTGTGACTAAGTGAATGTAGTCGATGACAATAAGTCATCAATAACAACTACTTGTGTATAGAGTGGGAGATCATATAATCTCATGGAACCTTAATACTAAGGACTTGAACAAGTGGCAGTTTCCAAGGCCCAAGTTGTTACGTGAATGTAACATGGGTGTTCAAGTCAGGAAACCTTAACCAATCAAGATGAATTATGTCTTTAATGAATTTATCACTTTTTAAATGAAAACTGGTATAAGTTGACCATTTGTCAAACAGTAGGTTTGGGCTAAAATAAGGTTAGTCAAGGTTTTCCAAGTCGAGTAGGGTGGGTGAATGAACTAATTCACTCATAAGTAGCAGTTGAATATATTTCAAATACTTTGGCCAAAGTGAGTGCAATAGTCTCTGCTTACACTTGTCGGTTCAATGTGACCCAAATTTGATTAACTAAGACTATAGATGTCATACATAGTTGGAAGGTATCCATAGTTGTTTGATGATATTGGTTAAGTAGGGCACAACACTAGAAATCAGATGGAAAAACTAAGAGGGTTCTTGACTATACCCTTCGTTGAAGGGTGAGGCTACTTCTAGTTAGGAAGGTGTGTGGGGGACCGTTGGTTCGTGGTTGGAGGTAAAGAACCTGGGTGATGCTCTCCCTCTTGCAGATGACATGTCAAGTCTTGGAAGACAAAAAATATCTAGATATGGGAACTTTGACCTTGTACCTCAAGCAATATTATATCTTATTTAATTGAAAACTTCATGTTGAAATGTAAAGGAAAAATATTGTTTGTTCTTTTCAATTTGAAAAGCAAGATAAGATGTTATGAAATGTTTATATAATCAATTATGTAGTTGCATTCTTAGTTATTGTGATGAAAATTTTATATCTCATTTTTCTTATGATGTTATTTTATTATTGCATGGTAAATAAAACCAAGTAAATTCTTATGGAAGGAGGTGGTTGTTACATATGCTATCAAAGCTACTGGGTTCAAAACTTGGACCTAAGATCTCATTGCATAAGATTTTCCACAAACATTATCAATAGCTAATTTTGAAATGTTCTTATGCTAGAATGACAGGAAAAAAAGAACAAGGAAGGCAACAAGAAAGTCAGTTTTTTGAAATTTGTCTAACCCTAGGACTAAGAAAGAGTCTTCCCTAGAGATTAAACTCCTTAACAATATTATCTACACGAGAGGTGCTTGGATGGATGAATCTAAGATATTGGTTGATGCACTCAAGTATATGAGGCTAGAGAAGAAGCAATCAAATATAGCAACTATGAATGCTAATGTTTTTATCTCTAAGGTCAAACTAATCAACCCTTTAGCTCATAGGGAGATGCCCTTGGGTTGGAATGCACATGTGATTAGTAGGAAGGTTATGGATGAGTACCTGCAAGTACATCCAACTTCTGACGTTGATTTAGTTGATTCTGAGGGTGAAGAAGAACCCAAGAGGATTTCCCTATCTTTCAGTGACTTGTAGTCGTGAGACGTCATATTTTTATAATAAATATGAATATTGTGTAATCCATCTTTAATAAATAGTAATAGAAAATTTGGAAAATTTGTGTCAAAACCTCTCTTTTGCTAATAATTGAATGTATGGAAAACTCTTGAATGTGTATCAATTAATACAAAAATTTGGGAAACTAATTGAATTAGATAAAATGGAAACTTTAGGTGAAGTAGGATTTTGAAATGGTTCAAACTAGACCCAAATCTGAAGGAATCCAAGAGGTAACAAGATCTTAGGAGGAGCAATGTTAGTTTGAATTTAAGATTGAATTACCAATATGTTCAGTTAAAGTAAACTTGTATGTAGCCCTTTGGATTCTATGACATCATCATAAGGATAAATTGGTAATGGAGACATTGGGCTAGGGTGGAATTGTTTTTCCAAGAGTTTTGAGTGCTTGGATGACCTAGGAAATTAAGTATTCTAGTAAGGAAATTATAGAGAGGTCAAGATATAAAAAATATTTATCGTTCAGTTAAAAAGGGCTAAGCAAAAATGGTGTCAATTCTTAGCAGTTAAAATGGAGGAAGTAGAGGAATCAAAGAATAATAGTGAGTTCATCTTCCAGGATGACTAGATGTTAGTTGAGTCTCAGAAACTCCAAGGAGTGGGAGACAAAGATTTCATGGATCAAGAAAGATCAAACATGGAGAAGTAACCTTTTCCTCTAAACTTCAAGATGCTTTTCTAGATGAAATACCTAGATTACCACCCAACAAAGCCTTGATTTCTCCATTGGTATAATTCCAAGATTTGAACTTATACCCAAGCTCCTTACCAAATGACCACAACAAAGTTGTTGGGGTTGAAATATCAGATGTTGGAGCTGTTAGAAAAATATTTGTAGGCTTAAAAATATGTCATGAGGAATTTGACCAATTAAAAAAAAGAGTTAACTTCATGACCAATTTCGAAAGTGATTGATCCATAACGCTAATTTGTGATCAACACTGACACCTCAGGTGAAGAGATAGGTGGTGTAATTTTGTAAGAAGAGCGGTTATTGCCTATGAGTCTGGAAAATTAAGACTATACTCCACATGATCTTGAACTAACAACAATTTTCTAGGCATTGCAATGTAGCAACATTATATGTTTAGGAAACCCTTGAGTTAAACTCAGACCACCAAGTTCTTAAGTATTTGTTTAACCAACCTCGTCTAAATGCTCATTAGAAAATATGGTTAGAGCTAATATTTGACCAATATTTTGAGATTAGTTACATCAAGGGCAAGGAAAACTGAATTGTGAATACTCTAAGTCAAAGGAGGCATAACTCCTCAATGATCTCTATGAAAATTATTGCAAAAATTAAGTGTTTGAAAAATCTAGGGAGACAAATACTATGAGTAAGTCAAGCAAGCTCTCATGGAAAATTTGTGAGAACCAAGATACATGATGGAATTAATTTGGGCCAAAAAGGCTATTGAGTTTTTTAAAGGAAGAATGTATGTGTTGAACCCTTAAGAGATAAGGAATATAGTGTGGAGAGAGGTTCACTCTACACAATTTTTAGGACATCCTGGTGCAACAAAAAAAATTGATTGATGTAAAGTCACTATATTTCTAGGAAGGAATAAAGAAGGATGTTGCAAGGTATATAGCAGAGTGTTTTCCAAAGGGTGAAAGTAGAACATCATCACTAGATAGAACTTTTATACCCTCATGAGATCATAGAATGGAAATGGTAGATCATTAGCACCGATTTTGTTGAAGGTCTTCTTATGTCTAGAAATAGGCATAATGTAATATTGGTAGTGGTAGATGGACTCACCAAGGTAGCCATCTCATACTTGATAATTTGAAATATGGAGCACCAGTCCTAGCCCAAAATATTGGGTAAAAGTATTCAAGTTTCATGGTGTTCCTGAGAAGATTATCTCAGATAGGGACACTCATATGACTTCAAGGTTTGGTAAACATTATTCACCTCACTTGGAACTTAGTAGAAAATAAGTTCAACATATAATACAAGTACTAGATAGATAGTCAGTCGAAGAGAGTAAATCAAGTACTAGAAAATCTATTGCATGGATCAGTAATACAAGTGGGAGACTATTTTCCACTTGTTTGCATATAATAACTTATCATTTTATAATTTAAAATGGTTCCATTTGAAGGATTATATGGAAGAAAGTTATAAACTCCTATAAGCTGGGAAAGGTAAAAGATAGAATTAGCCTTGGTCCAAAAATGCTATTAGAAATGGAAGAAAAAATCAGATAGATCAAGAAAAGGTTAGTAAAGGCAAATGATAGGTAGAAAAGCTATGTTGATGTTGAGTGAGTACCGAGATAGTTCTTAGTAAGAGAAAGAGTGTTCAAATTGTGTAGGATCTACGTGTATATTAGCAAGGTCACTTAGAGCAAGGTCTAGTGGGATCAGATCGTAGAGGACAGTGCTATGAGGAAGGAATATAATGAGATCAAATAAAAACTAAGACCTTTTCATTTTTTTCATTATATGTTATGATACCTTACATCATCGGGGATGATGATTATTAAGGGGGGGGGATATGTTACACCTTGGAACCCTTGATTTCCAAAATTACTTTTTACTTTATGGTAATTGCTATGATGAAATATGAGACTATGAAATATGGAAACTTAAAAGCTATGATGAATTTATGCAATGTGATATGTTATTGCATTTAAATGAATTATTGATGAAAATTCAACAAGATGATTATGATTCAATTATTTATGGCTAACTACTTGGTTGTTTCTTGAGTGGATTTGTAGGAATGTTCTGCATGCCCTCCAAAGGGAGATGGGGAGTATCACCCAGGAGAAGGGTAAAGTTAAGAGTTCTCTAGCAATGCCATTTGAGCTTAGCATTGGTCAAGTGTTTGACTAAGTTAAACCTAAGTGTGTCTAGGGTCACTTGTCATTAGCATCTTGAAGGTAAGTAAAACCTTGAGGTTGTTTAGTTGTGTTCTTCTAATTTTTCTTGGGTTGTAAGTAAATAGGAGTATTTAATAACCTTTTCTTGCTATATATATGTGTGTGTGTTGTAAAAGGAACACATATGTATATATATATATATATATATATATATATATATATATATATATATGTGCTCATATGGACATATGTCTACATACGTATGCGATTGTATGTATCAATATATGTACATATACGTTCACATGTGTATATATCTACATGTGTATTAAAAGAAAGGAAATAGCACATACTTATATATATCCATATATAAAAGCGTTGTATTCTATATGGTTTTATTTGATGTTATTGATATTAATTTACATGCTAAGAAAAGCATGGTAAACGTCGATCACAATTGTTAATTAAGAGTTTATGATTATATGGCAATTATGCCAATATAAAGATGTGATATTTATCAATGTCGACCTTACCTCTGATCACCGCTAGGCAACAATATTAATGTTTAAACTTTGAATGGATTAAAATTATATTCTAACGACTCATTTAATCAGCTGTTCAAATCATGGTGCATGTTTAGGATTGACTCTTTATTAAGAGAAGCATGCTATATATTTGAAGTTGAATTTAACTTAGTCTTCCACCAGCTTTAAACCTTGACGGGCTACGATAAGAATGCAATGTAGAGGCAAGTTAATAATGATTGAAATTAAAAAATCTCTCTTAATGCTCAACCATGGCATTCACCATGTGACAATAGCTTTGGTAACCACATTTGTGACTATTTGAAACCAATTCTAGCACTCGGTTGTGGTTTTATCTATTGGAAAAAAGGATATTTAGATAACTATCTTCAACCGATCTTGGTAACTATTTTGCCTTGGAGTGGTCACGGGTTATGTAAATCGGGCAAACCATCTTTAGTAGAATATTTGTACTGAAATCAAATTCAGTTACCCATATTATCTAAAAACTCTAATTTTGGCATGATTTTCACCAAGATAGGATAAGAGTTAGGGCGCGGGTGGTTTAAAAGGCTTGTTAACTTCACATGTAAAATCTGCCAAGTGGGAAGCAAGAGAATTAGTTATCAAGTTAATGAAAATATTTGAGAGAGTTAGAGGGGTTGAATTATCTCTTTTTAGTTTAGAAAGGAGCAGTACCAGTGTGTGGGAAGGAGAGGATTGATCTAGTAAACAATAGGTTGTAATACCAATGTGAAGACTATCACTATTGCAGCTTGCAAGAACTAGCTCGAGCAGTTGGTGTCCTTCACATTATACAGAGTTAAGAGTTGGTTGTGGATAGATAAGGGAGTAGCAAAAGCAATATAGATATATTGCAGATAGCTAAAATTTTAGCGTCTAAATTCAAGTGCTTGAGTATAATACCAATAAGAAGGTTGCATGTAGTTTCTCCATTTTTTTCCTAATACTTACCTTGTATATCAAGGAATGATAATGGTTTATTAAAACCAACAATGGGGTAGTAAAGACTGTAATCCTTCTCATGCAAGTATCTTTACTTATTTCTTTTAATCTTCCATGCTGAGATAGTTCATTTCTCTGGGTTATTGGAAAGGATTGGTTCCTTTAAGTCAGTTTGGGGTATTCATACTCATAAACCCTCTTTTGCAAAGATATCACTATGATAAAATCATGAAATCTGCCACTTGTATAATATGAGTCTCTCTTTATTCATAGAGGGAATGGTTTTGCTTTAGTTTCCAATATGTAAGCCTTTAATTGAATGCAAATGATTTGTAAATAAAGTTCATCAACGAACCCATGGTAAGAAAATTTCAAATCGTAATTTCTTGATGGATATTAAACCACGTTTGTATGGCTGAGAATTAAAGAAGTGGTAGAAAATCCTAAAGCACAATTAAGTGCTAATTCTTTGTTAAAGATGTCAAACTGATATAGTATGTAGTTATTCTTTATATTTTAACCCAAATTCTTGTTGAGAATTAAAAAAGTGGTAGAAAAATCTAAAGCATAGTTGAGTGCTAGTTCTTTGTTAAAGATGCAAACTCAATGTAGTACACAATTATTTTTTATATTTTAATTTGATTTCTTGTTGAAAGACTATGTTATTTTAAATGGAATATTTGAAAAGAAAGGCATTACCATTTGTCTTGAATGATTAAACCCTATAATGAGTTATGTGCTTTAATAGAAAACACCCAAATGGGGTATTTTTGTATATGATGTCTTTATACTATATTATGATTTGATAGGTCAAGTTATCTTCTTTTGTGGTCATGAATACCAAAGGTCCAATTTTGAGAGTAGTTACTCTCACATGAGTTTGGTAAGCTTCAAACTTATGGAAGTTTCCAAGACCCAGACAGTTACGCCAAGTAACTTGGGAGTTTGAAGCAAGTATAAAACTAAATAACTCAATCTAGTTTTGACTAGGAAGTCACTCTGTGTTAAATTATAGCTTCAATATGTTTAATCATTGATCAAACAACAAGATCAAGTCAACTTAGGTCAATTATGGTTTGTGATAGGACTTGAATTAGAGGCAGTAGCCTAGACCCTCGATGTTACATAATTGCAACAAGGGAATTCAATGTCCAAGATATTTTAACAAACCAATCAAATTACAATCTTAGTAAACATTCATATATGTTAATCTATTGAAAGACTAGACCAGTTGGTCTACAATTAATTTTATCCTTAGTAAGCAATACTTGTTTACCATGAAGACTAAAACCTAAAGGATGTTATATTCTTAATAGAGATCTAATCATTACTGTGGAGACTTTGTCTATGTAATATTTATGCAATATTAGGACCAAGAAGGTCAAGAAGTTATCATTTTGTGTCAATATTTTCTTAAAGTTTATATCTTGAGAGTAGTTGCTCTCAAGGGTTAGAGTTAAGACTCGAGCAAGTGGTTGTAGCCAAGACCTAGGTAGTTATGTGAAAGTAACTTGGGTGTTCAAGTCAGAAATAACTAACAACCCACATGAGTTACTTAGTGAATCTTCACTTTCTGAGGAAAGATTCTATAATAAAACTAAAACATAAGAAATCTAAGATTATTATATGAAGGAATCTTTAGTTTAAGATTAATAATTTTTTATATATGTTATACATTTTGTTAGTGCTTTTGGTTTTTGACTAAGTGAATCTAGTCGATGACAGCAAGTCACCAGTAACAACTTGTGCATAGAGTGGGAAATCATATACTCTGATGGTTAATACTAAGGACTTGAATAAGTGGTAGTTTCCAAGGCCCAAGTTGTTATGTGAACATAACATGGGTGTTCAAGTTTGGAAACCTTAAGACTAATCAATATGAATTATATATTTAATGAAGCTATCACTTTTTATATATGATAAGTTAATCATCGGTCAAACAGTAGGTTTGGGATAAAACAAGGTTAGTCAAGGTTATCCAAGTCGAGTAAGGTGGGTGAATGAATGAATCCATTTGTAAGTAGTGGTTGAATATATTTTAAATAGTTTGGCCAAAGTGAGTGCAATGGTCTTGTTGATGGTGCCAAGTTGACCCACAACATGCAGGTAAGATAAAAGTGAAATATCTCACCTCTCCTAAAAAAGACAATTAGCAATCAAACTGATCACCTCCCAAGGTCTTTTATGTTGGTTCACAACGTTGCTATTTCACGAAGTGGTCAATATGGTTGTAATGTTCAAGGGGCCTGCTGGTTTTGAGCTTTTGAATTGTTATAAGATCAAACATATATTTAAACCTACTTTAACTGGTGGTTTTAAATAAACAAAAAAAGATAGATTAAAGATTTTAAACTGAAGAGAATGTTGATTCATCCAACTAATCAGACTTGTTTCCTTCCAAAAAATTCTTAAACTGAAATTGCAGAATAAAGTTAACTTGTAATTAATATAAAGTTTCATTCATTCATAGTGCAAACTTTAACAGTAGATTGCAAATCATCATTTAAACAAAACATAAGATAAAATTTCATTCCTTGAAAGCTTTCCAAATCAAATAATTAACCCAAGACAAATACCATTCTGAAGCACAATATGAAGTACATTTAAATCTGACTGCTTCTACTATTGGTAAAATAGATAAACAACATTTACAAATCTGGCAAGATCACCAGTGTACATAGAACCCATGTCTTCGAATTATCTCCATCTATACTAAGAAAATCTAGAAGATACATCACCTCCTCTTCCTAAACTTAACTCCTACTTTACTTCTGCTCTCGAGTTTATCTACCTTCTAACCCTAACTGCTAATTCTTAACTGAAAAGAAGAAGCTAAAGAAGAAAAAGACCTCCCTCTTTTTTCACAGAGGCGAAAATGCCATATTTATACACGCGCGTCCAAAATGAGTCGGCCCCGTTTTAGGGTTTACAAAAATGAGTTAGTTCCAAAACACGTCGGCCCTAGAAGAGTTTGGAACAAAGTCAACCATGCATTAAATGCATATACTCTATTCATGTCAGTGAAAGATTGCTCTCAGGCATGGTTTCCAGATTGTTTACAACCACCATCATTAACTCACAACCCTCATGTCTGCCATTAAGACTTCACGTGTTTCGTCCTTGACCTCAAAAACCGCTCCTGCAAAGCTGCTTTGAATGTTCTAGGGGTATTGTCATTCACGTCCACCTACTCCTGCCAGTGAACATACTGTTTGCCATTAAGACTCGCGACCTCCTCCCTTTACGTTTTCCTCTCAGCCTAGAACCTTTCTATGGGCTGATCTTCTTGTGAAACAGCATTAGATGCTCCCAACCTGCTTTAACCCTGCAAAACAATGCTCTCATCAGTCCTCTAAAGAATAGAAAATATCATCATTCATCCTACCTTTCATATATCTTTCATTTAATTATACTTAGCAAAAAGAGACTCAACTTTGGCAGAGGTGGAACCAAATCCGAACCAAAAACATACCTTTAACACTGGTGGGGTGGGGGGGGGAGCAAAATGAAACTGGAACCGAGACCAAAATCGGAACGGGAACAAAACATGGAAATAACCAACATTTCCAAATTCAACCCACATTTCGGCTCCACGTCCGCAAAAAGCAAAGGAACCGGGGACCGCAATAGGGCGGGAGCAGAGTCAGAACCAAATGAGGAAACTAAATTTGGTAATAACTCCATATCCCAAATCCCTCCCAAACTCGGCCCCACAAAAGAGACCAAACACAAGGAACAAAAATAGAAAAAAATGCAAGCAGGATCGAAGCAAAAACTGATCCCAGGTGAACTACAATGGGGGTGAAAGCAGAACAAAAACCTGACCTTGAACTTTCTCCAAATTCTAGGTTCGGGTTCCATCCCGGCTCTGCCTTCGACAACACACAAAGAAACGACGAAAAAAGGACGAAAAAGGAAAAAGGAAGGGAAGAAAACACCTCACGACCAAATGATCAGAACAAAAGGAAAAACAAACAAGTTTGGCGGAACCGGGACCGAAACGGAGCCAAAACTGAAACTTAGAAAAAATTTCAAAGTTCAGTTTCGTTCCACGTCCCGCGCCCACTAGAACAAAAGATGACAAACAAACAAAACAAAGGAAACCGGCGGAACCAGAACCAGAAGAGGAAACAAAACCTGGAACCTAGAAAAGTTCTAGGGTTTAGTTTTGGTTTGCATTTTGCATCTGCCAGAACAAAACAAAAAACGCCTAAGGTAGAAAACAAAAGGCCAAAGGAAACATAATAATAAAAGGGGGACCTATTTTAAACAAGTTTAAAATGAGGTGGTTATGCAATGCATAACAATTGGCAACTTGGCTGGGAAAATGGTTTAACCATTTTCAAGAAACTGAATGATTCAGTCACCTAGAACTCTTGGTTTATGGACATCATAATTCAAGTTAGGTCAACTTCAATAAACAAGGTTGAGCTAGAACCTCAAATGTAAATCAACACTGACTACCCCTGAATCTATGTGTGTCATTGATGGTGCATCACCCTTTTACAAAGTTTTCCTCATCTTTTGAACAATAACGTGCAAGATTTGAACTACATGAGTTGATTCCCTTTAGCTATTATGCAATGATATCCTGGGCATTGCTCCGTTGCCAGTCAAGCATCCATAGCTCCGACAGAGATACCTCTAGTTTTCTCGCAGCATTGCTCTACTGCGAGTTAGCGTCCATAACCTCGGTAGAGATACTGGAATCACTCATTCATATTGAGTTTTTTTTCTTAGATAGTTCTCTTTTTTTCTTTTCTCTTGGAGTTTCAGATATTTCATTCAATTCTTTCTCAATATGTTAGATGTTCGACATCTGTTCTAGGTTGAAAACTACCATGGACCTCATAACAACATATGGGGAACTGGATTTTTCACTCAAATCTTACAACACCATCGCCCTAAGACAAATATACCATTACAAAAGGAGATGTTTTTGATGATTTGTGACAGATTCAATCATAGCTAGTGAAGAGTGCTTACTTTACACCTTGTCCTTAGTAACTTTCCATAACTTTCATTGATAATGGACATAAAACAATGAATTTAGAGCAAAATCATCCAATCAGAAAACCTGAAAATATCTAAACCAAATTCTTTCCTAATAGCCAAAGTATACTTCAAATAACAACCCCCCTTACAACTACATAAAATGAAGGTCCCCACAAAGAAAAACAAAGGAACAACAAGCAAAGGAACAAAATAAAAGGAAAACAAGGAAAACAACAAAACTATTTACATATACACAACCCAACAAAAATATCAAACTTTACGACTCAAAATAATGTTTAAGAAACTGTCCATTGGCAAGCAATGGAACAGACTCTCCTATTAAACTACTCAGCCGAAAAACATTTTCTCCTAGGATTTTAGCAATTTGATAGGGGCCCAACCAGAGCTTATCAAATTTCTTCTGATCGCCTTTCTTTTCGTTAGCCTTATCCCATAGCAGCGCAAGGTTTGATATTCGAAAGCCTTGATTTTGGCTCTTTTCAAACCAGCGTTTGACAATAGCACCGTGCTTAAAAATTGCTCTTGTGTGTATGAAATATTGGATCAATTTAAATGAAATCAAACACATATAAATAAGACATTAAATCAGGAAAAATTGAAAATATAAACAGAATATGCAAACTGTTATCGTAGCTTTCCTGAAACCGTCTTATCTCTCTCTAACTCCAATGTTTTGTTGGTTTCCCAATGGCTCTCAGATCAGCAAATCAAGCTCAACAAAAGGACAACATGAAGAATGAGATTTTAAAATGCATATTGTGCTAAATGCAAAACTATGCTAAAATGAAAGTATGGCTGTGGAGCTGAAAATGATATGATTGCATAAGCAAGATGAAAGTATGGTTGTGTAAATGCATATGAATGTGTAGGTGTATGCGTGCATAGTGTGTAAGTAACCAAAAGCTTGGATTTGTGCCAAAATTTATAGAGTTTTCGAACAGATTCGATTGGCTGATTCGATTGACGGCCCAGATTAAGCTTGTTCGAACGGACGGTGGCAGATTTTCAAAAGTGGAGAGGGAGATGGAAGGTTTCCCTTTTCCTTCAATTTCATCATTGAGTTTCGAAGGAAAATTTCTATTTCGAAGAGCGAGTTTAGAATTTGGAAGGGTGAGTTGAGAATGAGTTAAAATTAAATAAATTAAATTTATTTAATTTGGAAGTGGAGACGAATATGGCAACTCGCATAATTAAATAAATCATATTTAATTATGTTTTAGAAATGAATTTATAGGAAAATATTAAATAAAATATTTAATATTTAAATTTGATTATGGGATGGAAAATATTCCATTATTCAAATATTCAAACTTTAGAATGATACGATAATTAAAATAAATAATTGTATTTATTTAATTTAATTAAGAGGAATGTAGGAAATATCAATAATTAAATAAAATTATTTATTTAATTAAGGTAGAAATTAGAAATGAAGCGATATAAATAATAATTAAATTTGTTATATGTAGATGACTTTAGGAATTAATTAAATAAATCATATTTAATTAATTAACAAGCAATCATGACCATTTTTAGATGTATACATTTTGCCCCTCTTTGAAGTGATGTGTGAAACACATTGCTTTAAAGAAAAATAAGATTTTTACCCATGATATGCTTTCAATATTTCTACTGATGATGCCCCCTCGGGAGGTAAATTACGGATGAGAGAGAGAGTGATTTAGCTCTCGACAAATGATGAACAAGAATGTCCCATTTTGAAAAAATAAAGTCAAAAGGCAGCAAACTTACCCTTGTTTGACCTTTAAAAGGTAGAAAAGTTGAAAAAGACAAGTCATTTGCACTTTTGACTTTGGTGAATACTGTAACTCTGAGAGTGACATCGTGACATGGAGATTCCTTATCATCGCCACCGATTCGAGAGATCTCACCGATACCGGAGGCCAGCTACGTATGGACCATCGGTGAGTCGATCTAACCACCTGTGCTTTCAAATTTTTACGTTTTGAATCGAAATTTCATGTTTTTCTGCAGATTTTGTTTTCGAAAATGCCGTTTGAGCGCTTTTAGACGAGTTTGTGCGCTTTCGATAAAAACAGACACGCTTAGGGTAAAAAGAGTTGCGCATATAGCATATATGTTGAACAGCTAGGGTAAAACTAGTTTAGCGCTTAGAGTGAAAAAAAATGTGCATATAGGGCATGATAAAAATTTAGGAGTAAAGCGCTTTTAGGGTAAATAGTGGCACATATAGGGAAAACGCGCATCCAGTGATTAGAGTCGCGCTTAGGATGATTAAAGTTGTGAATATGTAAGCGGCATAGGGATCTATTTGAAGCATCAAACAAGAAACGACACATCACGGGTTTTAAGCATCTCATTAAAACAACGGCATATGGTAAAATAGGCATAATTGATGTTTTGATGATAGTAATGTGAAAATGATGATTTGTATTGCTTCCTTGGTCAATAGATAAGTAAATTGTCATATCATCATGCTGATATGGATAGAAATGATAGGATAATCGGATGATTGATTGATAACTTTGCTTCCTAGAGTAGAAAAAAAAGAGTAATTGTTTGATA